>PVIJ01002694.1:0-153368 GCA_004024925.1 Scalopus aquaticus
CGGCTCAGGGGAGGGGGCCTGGCTTCCAGGGGCGCGAGGGGCATGGCTCAGTCGGGAGGGGCCGCTGGCATCAGAGGCGTGGCCTGTGCTTTCCCAGGACACCAGGGACCGGAGCCTGTCTGGGCCGCGCTTCTTGTGGCTCTGAGCACTGCATGAATAAAATCGTGCTGGACCTTTGGCCCGTACTGACTGCGTTCTCGGGACAGAGGGGCGCGTGGACCCGCTGAGGCTCTGATGGTCTGGGACGGGGAGCCGCTGGGACCAGGGTCCAGATCCCCGCCGGGCCGGCCGTGGTCAGGGAGGGAGAGACGTGGGGTGCAGGCGGGAAGTTCGTCTCCTCCACCCAGCTTGTGGGTGACCGAACAGCACCCCGGGGCCGAGCCGCCACCCTGGCACCCGCCCTCACAACGCTGGGATCACCCTGGCCCGCAGGCGGAGCTCCGAGGCAGGTCTCCCGCAGCAAGGCCGAAGCCGCCATCACGGGCTGGTCTGGCTCCGCAGCCCACGCTCGCCCACCGCCCCGCGCTGTGGGGCCACAGTCCAGACCTGCCTGGTCAGGGGGCTGCCTGGCGCAGAACCCACCCTGCGAATGAAATTCCAAGATGCAAAACTTCACAGCGTTAAATGTCTCTCCTTCCTGCAGGGTCCAGCGAGGTGAGCGGCAACTGGGGTCTCCTGGACCAGGTGGCGGCTCTGACCTGGGTGCAGGCCCACATCGGAGCATTCGGGGGGGACCCTCGGCGTGTGACCCTGGCGGCAGACCGCAGCGGTGCCGACGTGGCCAGCATGCACCTGCTTGGCGCCCGGGCCGCTGGCCCCAGACTCTTCCGGAGAGCCCTGTTGATGGTGAGCCAGCCTGCCCCCCGAGTCTCACTGCCAGCCCCTGGGGCGGCCCGCCGTGGCCTCGCGAGACCAGCCGGCCTGGTGACCAGCCGGCCTGATGACTTGGTCGTTTGTTACCCTTGTGGTGAGCTGGTATCCCATACCTGGCCATCCGGGATGCTGCCCCCGGCTGGGCAGTGCTGTGTGCTCCAGGTGGTCACAGGCGCTCTGTTCCCTGGGGATGCTCCCAGCAGCTCGCGGTCTGCAGCCTCTGTGGCTGGTGGACAAGCATAAGGGGTTGGGATGTAGGGTGAAAAGCTTCCCGCTGGGGGACGTTAGCAGTGGCAAGTGTGTGGTTTCACCACCACGATGCTGAGCTGTGCCCAACAGCATCACCCAAACCAGGAGCGAACGCTCACCTGCTTCCTACCTGGTATCGTCCGCCTTTGAGCTGGCATCTCCCCCTAAGCCGTCTGGTTTCTTCGATAGCCCATGTTCTCGCTGCCCTGGGATTCAGTTCGGCTGACACTGTACCCTAGAGCAATACTGGCCGATACGTTCCTCTCGCGCGTCCCTTCCGCCTCCGTCTACTGAGCTCTGGGGAGGGGCGGGGGTGTGAGCGCTTGTCCACAGGGCTATTCAGGGGGTGGCCAGTGGCTGGGCCAGTAGTGGTGCTGGTGATGGTGTGGCTGTAATGATGCTAATCGTGACCATAATTATGATGGAAGAAATAACCTGGTTGATGCCAGCATAAGCCCTGATGACTAGCTGAGTGTCACTGATTAATTTCTGATTTCGTTGCATCTCCAGTTTGTGCCAGAGGCTGTGCTAGATGCCTCGAGGGCCTTGCTGAGTAACGCATGTCTTAGTTAGGGAGCTTGTGATTTACTGGGGCGTGGGGGACAGACGCTTAAGGCGGCTATATAACAGAGGGTTTAGGGGGGCTGAGAGGCCCCAAGCAAGTGCTGGGGATGGAGGGCATGCTGGTGAATACTCTGAGGACAGTGTCTGGCTAATGCTGAAAGTTCTGTAGGCAGAGGCCTGGCACCAGGGAAAGCTGGGCTCCCACCGAGCCTGCTTGTCACGTGACGTGGCTGAGGGCAGGGTTTGTGGGCAGTGGTCTGGAGGCCGGGAGGCACAGGGGATACCCTGAACCTAGGGTTTAGCCTCTGTGCTTGGGAGCCGTGGAATAATTTTATGCATTCGTTTGGTTTACCATTTTGACCATTTTTAAGTATAACTCGATGCCATAACGTGTATTCACAGTGCTGTCAACCGTCACTACTAATCATTTCCAGAACTTCTTCATTGCCCCAGACAGAAACTCTATAAGTATCAAGTAATAACTCCCAATTCCTCCTCCTCCAGCCCCTGGTAAACTCTGTTCTACTTTCTGCCTCTATGAATTTATATATTCTAGGTCCCGCATATTAGTGGAATCGCACAAGATTTCCAAGACTTATTTCACTTATCATCATGGATTCAAAGTTTGTCCAGTTGTAGCATACAGCTGAATTTCATTTTTTAAGGCTGAGTAATATTCCATTGTGTGAATTCCCCACCTTTTGTTTACCTGTTCATCTGTGGGTGGAGCCTTGGGAAGTGTGGCTCATGCTGCTGTGAGCATGGGTGTGCCATCTGGTTGTTTTTTTAAGATTTATTTATTTATGCATACAAGAACTGGGGTGTAGGCCAGAGGTGTGGGGTGCTGAGAGGATTCACCAGAGACAGAGTGGGGAGCAGAACAGGAGGATCTACTGAAGGAGACTGCTGAGGGGGGCAGCGGGGAGACAGGAGGGGTCTGCTGCGCCCTGTGGGAAGCTCCCTGGCTGGGGATTGAACTCGTGCTGCAGTGGCTTTGGATAGCTTCTTGAGCCACCAGGGAGGCCCCATCAAGGGTTTTCAGGATGGTGGGGACACTGTCTGAGAACTACCCTTTAGGAAGACTTCTGTTAGACTGGGTGCAGGATGAATTTAACAGGGGCACCCTGGAGGCAGAGGAAGCAATGAGGAGATGCTGAGTAACCAATTAAGGGAAGAGGGAGAACCATTGAGCCCCACAACGAGGGCCTGCTGGCAGCTCCAAGGCCATGTGCTCACAGCCCAGTTTTGTCCAGTCTTCCTGCGATCCACCCCTTGATATAAAGAGAAGTGCCAGAGTTGCACTAGCTGACGCTCGGCCAGCCTGGCCACCCCCGGCGGGAGCAGCGACACCTGCCCCTGACCACTCTGCGTTGGTCAGGAACTTGGAACATCGACGGGCCCACGTTCTGCTCTGCGGGCAGTTTCTGCTGCATGGACCCTGTTCTCCCATCGTCTTCTTTGCCTGCCACACTTATCCCGCGGGAAACCCTTCTAGGCGCCACCCCAGCACCAGACACTCTTGGCATGTCTTCTGCCAGCGCTTCTCTGCACGGCCTCCTCATGCTCTTCCCCCCCCCTCCCCCGTAAATATCGATCACCACCTCCATGGCAGCTCTTGCAGACTAGAAACTCCGGAGAGGGAGGGCGGTGAGCCTTGCTTTCCATGGGTCCCCAGCACCCAACCCTGCTGTCTAACAGAGGATTCCCCTGGGGAGCGTCTGCGTGGGGGATGAGCGCAGGACAGGAAGGTCCCAGGGCCCACAGGCCAGTCCACGCTGCCCCTCCCTTTGTTTCTTGTCCTGTGATTTGGGTTTCCTGCAGCCTGCCGCTCAGTGGGTCTGAGCATGCATAAAAGACAGAGCTTCCTGAGTTTTCCAGGGCCACCGAGAAAGCAGGGACTCCACAGGACCCAGGAGACACCAAAAAGATCTTCCAGTAGACCCAGAAGGCATTTTGCTTTTTGAAAAATCTGCAAAGTTTAGGTGTTTGGGGGCTTTTCAAAAACGAATCTGCTTTAACAAATGGTGATGTACATAAAAATAAACCCTCCGTCTGCTGTAGTCACTCAGGAGCAGCTTTTACAACTACTCCCAGCGGTCTCTGGGCGCCTGTGAAATTATCTGGAATCAAGAGAACTGAAAGACTTTAACCTCTCAGCAGATCTTAAGTGTGTTCTTTACTAACAGATGTTTGGGGAAAGAATGTGAGTTGGTGATGTATTTTTGGATAAAATCTTAAATCTTTTTGCAAATCTTGGGGCCAGAACTATTGAAACTTCAGGCAAGACAGACTCTTGTCATAATTAATACCTTGTGTGTCTCTGTTTAGCACAT
This sequence comes from Scalopus aquaticus, assembly GCA_004024925.1. Lineage (NCBI taxonomy): Eukaryota > Metazoa > Chordata > Mammalia > Eulipotyphla > Talpidae > Scalopus > Scalopus aquaticus. Next base: position 4,020 of record PVIJ01002694.1, read on the forward strand.
TTGGAGTCAAAGCATTTCGTATGCATTGATTGGCGTGGGGCTTTATTCTCAATGTAGAGGTAAGAAACCAAAGGATCAGAGAGGTTTAGTGACCTGTGAAAGAACACAGAGCAAAGGGGCTGCAGAGAGGCTACAACCTAAAGCCAAATCCTGTTTTCTCACTCTGAGCTGAAGCTCCCGGAACTTGAGATTTTATTTTTCTAGCCTGTCTTACTCCACTCCTGCTGTGACTGAGTGTGTGGTTGGGTGCATGAGTTTACCTCCTTAGGACTTCCCAGTGCTTTAGTACTTCCCAAAATTTAGCACTCCCCAGTGCTTAGTACTTCCCAATGCTTAGTGCTTCCCATAATTTAGTACTTCCCAATGCCTAGTACTTCGTAATGCTTAGTACTTACCAGTGCTTCATACTTCCCCAAACTTAGTGCTTCGCAATGCAGTACTTCCTGAGGCTTAGTACTTCCTGGTGTGTTTAGCACAGCACCTGGTGCAGAGAGGCCCCCAGACCACACTGAGTCCCATCAAACTAATGGGAGGAGATGGTGGTGTGGGCCAGAGCCACGCCCTCCTCTTTCCACACTCCTGTCACAGTGCACACTTTCTCCTCCACCTGCCTCCTAATCAAAATCGGCCTGTCTCTCCTGGGCTTCGAGGCATCTATAAATATTTGACAATAACTGATGATTTAAAAAAGTATTTCTGATGGGAATTTGCTTGTAGTTTTATGGAATTTTTCAATTCATTTCAGAAAAATGTCTAGGTTTCTATGATGTTAAATCTTGCTGCCATGAATCAGTTAACTCTCTATCCATGGACATGGTGTTTTTGTCTCCTTAGGTCTTTTTGTAGAATTTTGAACTTTCCTCATTTTGAACCACATTCCGTGGAATCGTGAGGTGGGGCCCATGTGGTCAGACGCGGATTGGTACATGGTGCCTTATTCCCCACTGTCCTCAGCTGGTCCCTGCTGGCGTAGGGGAGGAGCTGGTCCAGGATTGGCTGAGTGTTCCTACCACTTGTAATGATTTGTTGGTTCCGCTGGGTTGCCTATGAAGTATCTCATTATCTGCAAGTAACGGCAGGCTTATGTCTGTCCCTGTTGGAGCAAAACGCTCAGCTGCTTTACCAGAGACCAGGCACTGAAGGAGCGTCGCTAATCAGGCCTTTCCCTTTGGGCTTCCCAAGGTGAGAAGTCCAGGGTTCTCGAGATCTCAGGGCCTGGGTTCTTCGAGGCGTTTCTCTGCCATCATAGGACCTTGTGCAGGGCTGAGTCTGGTTGGCTGGGGTGCCCAGACAGCAGGGGGGCCGCAGAGGGGAGGAGCAGTCCCCCCTCCCATCTCCCCGCTCTGGGATCTGCAGGGAGGGCCCCGCCGCTGCAGAGGGCCTGCGCTTGATTCACTTTGCTCCCTTTTTGTCGTGATCATGCCTGTGTGTGTTTCTATCCATTGTATTCATCTTGTTATTTAACCAAGGCTTTGCTTTTTCAATCTTCTCTGTGCCAGAATTTAAATAGCCTGTCCCCCTGAGGTCTGCCCTGTTCATTGCAGTTTCTCCTTGTTTCCAAGACAGACAAGCATTTGTTTGGCTTCTGGAGGTAAAAGTCAGCCTGGTTACTTCTCATTCTTTGTTTTCTGATCATTGTGTTTCAAGCAATAGATTCCCCTCTGCTATTATCTCAGCTACGCCTCAGACATTTGAGACATAGCAATGTGCCATTTAAAAAGTGTTTTTATTATTTCTTTAACTTAAGGAATTTTTTTTAAATTTTAGATCCCTAGAATTTTGCGCATCTTTTGCAAATTGATTTCCAGTTTTATTGAGTTATAATCATAGAGTGTGAATTGGAAGACGCTGACTGAAATTCATTAGGACTTCCTCTGTGACCTAAAGGAGTCTGCCATTTGCTGGCAGAAAAGTTGTATAGTGTTATCAGAATCTTCTATCCACCTACCCATTTATCAGTTTACTTACCTTGGTAAGTTACAATCAGTTACTAAGTTGTGTATTAAAATCTCCAAATAAAACGAGTGATTTATCCATCTGTCTCTATAATAGTTGCTTAACATATCCTGGCACTGTGTAGTTAGATTAAGTTCAATCATGATTTTTTTAAATAGATTGTTTCTTTTGTAACATCTTTCTTTGCCCTAAAGTCATTTATTTTCACCTTAAATTCCACTTTGACTCAAAATTCAACCATTTTCCGGGAAAAAATTTCATTCTTTTATTTTCAAATTCTGCATGCTTTTGTTTTCAGCATGTTCCAAGTAGATGATCCAAGGGGGGATTTAAACAATTCAACCTCTGTACCACAACCAGTGTGTTCTTTAAAACATAGAATGGGGTGCTCTCTCTCCTCTGCTCTCCTCATTCATTTCTGGGAAGAGCCCTCAGTCTCCTTAGCCTCCCGGCGGGGCCGTGCAGGGCTGGCCTGCCTCCCGCCACCTCCCCCCACATCCCGCTCACCCCTTGGCCTTCTTTGAGGTCCTTCAGCTTCAGCTTTGTGCCTGGTGTCCTGCTGTCTCCAGAGTTCTTCCTAGATCTTTCTATGACTGTTGGCAGCTCTCTTTTGGCCTCCAGCTCAAAACCCTCCCCTGGGAGGTCTTTGTGCAGCAGCTGACTCAACACCCGCACACCCCTCACCCTCCCCTCCATCAGCCCGGGCCATTCCCTGCTCTGATTCACTGTCGAGGAAGGTTTCTTGGTCACTGGTGATCCGGCTCCGTGACTGAGGACCTCACTGATTCCCACCGCTCCAGCCCCAGCGCCCAGAGCAGAGTCTGGTGTTTATCAGGGTCCCTAAAAGAAGTCCCTGGGGAATGAAGAGCTCAGGTGTGACAAGCGGTAGGCAGAAGTGTGTCGGTGAGACTGGTTGTCCTAACAATCGCTACGAAGTCGTTCTCCCCCTGGGCTCCCCACGTCCACCTCCAAGTTTAACACGACACCCTCAAAAGCCACAAAATCTGGTTGTCTTAAGACTGAAGCTCAAGGCAAAGCTGAGCTGCTAACCAGGCACTTCCTTGTGGGGTTCCTTGCTCCCCTATCCCTTCATCGTCAAGTTTACTCAAAAATTCAAAACCAACAGAAGTTTCTGAATGAACCCCCCCACCCCTCACCCAGACAACTCTCTCCACATTCTGAGAGTTAAATATTTATTAGGCTTATTTCAATCAGGAATAAATACATGATTTAGCAAAGTGTAATGCTTCCCACTTAGAAATCCCCCCGAGTGCTCCCCAGATGTTCCTACCACATTCGTCAAGACGGAACCCACTACGCGAGATGCGGCCCTGACGTTTGGGCGAGGTCGCCCTGCCTGCTGGGGTCCCGGTCCCGGTGTTACATTCATTTCTCAGACAGTGGCCGGTCCCTCTGGGCTCGTCCAGGAAACCACACACGCCTTCCTGTGCAGACACGCTGGACTCCACGGCGCAGTGGTTATGGCGTCCACACTCCACTGGCTCGCTGAGCTCAGGGCTGTGGGGTGTGTGTGGTTACAGGGCGACCCCGTGATGGGCAGCTGGAGACACCTGGAGTCCACCCCCTGAGTCCCTTTGCAGTGGGGGAGCCGTGGCCTCACCCCTCCCAGGAGCAGGCGGGGCCTGACATAAGTCCCCTCCTCTAGCTCTAGTCTCTGCTTCTCTCCCGTCTCCTAAAATTTCGTAAGACAGAGCGACGCTGCTCTGAATTCCCGGGAGCTCGGCACTTTTGTTTGCATGGACACTGGGCTCTCCTTAGAATAAAATGCTGCATTAATTAATTCTTTCCAACTTAGCCATTTCCTTTCTTCAAGAAATCCAGCCCCCTGCCCTCCTCAGTCCAGGCATGCCGTCCAGTCTCCGAGGGTCCCTTACACATGAGCTCCTGCCCCCTTTGCCTGACGCCATCTCCACCCCGAGTCATGAGCAGCCTTTTCCTTTTACACCCCACTTTCACAGCTTGTTCAAAGGCTTTTCTCCCTGTCTCCATGGCAGGGGACTTAACACAGCACCTCTTTGCGCAGTCCTGAAGGAGTCATTGATGCTTCAATACAGCAGAGGTCTCTGGGGCTTTCTGTGCGGCAGAGCTGTGGCTGGGGCCTTGTAAAAGCTGGGCAGCTCCAGGTCCGCCCCTGCTTCCCCACCAGCAGCCCCCCTTTCTCCCAGCACCTGGCCCTCTGCGGAAGGAGGGAGCCTGTTGAACCTGCAGGTGTGGATTGCGCGTGAGCCGGCCTGGGTGTCTCCTGGTGCGGGGCTGCTGAGGAGGGTTAGCTTTAGTGTCACCGAGTTCCGTCGGAGGGAGGAGCCCAAACCAATGTTCTTCTCATCAGCTGGTTTCACACGTTCAGTGCAGGAGCAGTCTGCAAACCCAGACCCTCTGCCCGCCCCAGCTTCTAACTGAGGCTTGTTTCATTCAGAAGTTCTCTCTGTGGCCTCAAACATGGCCCTCTGGAAGGTCTGGTGAATATTCCTGGTGTACTTTCTCGTGTGTTCGTGTCTTTCCCACAAACACGTGTCTCTGAAATGCTGCCCAACAGCAGCAGGGAGCCAACATCTCGAGACACCCCAGCCCCGATCAGACACCAGGGAGGGGCTCCTTTGCTGAGATGTGGCTAGAGAGGATTTGAGTTCAAGTCTCCCTGTGGCCTCTCTGGGCTTCTGGAAGACAGATGCGAGATCCCCAGGGCCAGGAAACCCCGCCCGGCTTTGCGAGATCCTGGGTGTTGTCTGGCCTCTGTTATGGTTGGGCCTGCGCCCTGGTGTCTGCGCTCAGCTAGTCCTCAAAGTAAGGTGGGGAGGAGAAGAAGGCACTCTTCCTCTTGCTTCCGCTGTACAGCAGGGACACTCTGTTCTTCTTTCGATCGAAGGAAGTACTGTCTTCGCTGGTGAGGGACAGGTAGGAGGCGATGCTTTCCCGAAGGCCGTAGCTGAAAAGAGAGCTGTCCACACCCAGGGGGTTGTCTGTCCCCTCAGAGTCAGCGTCCTCCTGGAGTCTTTACGGGCAAGCAGGGGACAGAGAAGGGGACAGAAAGAACACAGTGGGACAGAGGACAGGAGAATGAAAAAAGAAAGAAGAAGAAAAAAAAGGAGGCTGGTTAGTGTTTCTCTAAGTTAGTGTTTCATTCTGCTTCTTACATATGTGTCTGTGGGATCTTGGAGAAATCACTTGACCTCTCTGAACCACCATTCCCTTGGCTGGCTAAATCTTCCAACTATAAATGGAATATTTCTTTAGGATATTTAAAAGAAAGAATCATTTATCTCCCAGGCATTTCCGATCACTGATTTTCTTTGAATTTGTCAATGGGATGTCTAGATGGTGTGTTTAATTAATAAGATAATCTGTCAGCCCAAACTGTAGGTGTCTCTCAGCATACGATAGCCAGTAATCAAATAAAGCAGATGAGTGGAAAAGTGTTTTTTTTCCTTTAAATAAATGAAGTCACCTTAGGATTTTGCAGGTTTTAAACTTTCTGAGTGAGTTTAAAATATATTAAATTAGAGGAAGATGTGTCCCCCAAATTTGACTAGTTTTGTAAATTAATGGTAAGTTAACAAAATGAAAAATATTAAATTGATTGCAAGATTTGTGTGTGTGCTACACAAATAAATCTAGGATCCTTCAGTTAGAAAGAGCAAGGCGGGATCTCTCATCCAGGAAATCTATCTCTAACGCCGAATGGGGCTTCCATTAGTGCTGCAGAACTGGGGGCCAAGGGCCTCGGCGAGGGTGGCCAGGCGTGTGCCACCTGCCAGGTGAGGTCTGAGGCTGGGTCTGCCTCCCAGGGGGCAGCATCTGCTGGGGTGCCTGTGCGGGGATTCAGCAGGGATGGCTGGGCGGGTCCCTGGTTATGGTTGTCCACTGGTTTGGGGACTCACTGTTCCTGGGCGTGCACACACACACACATCCTGGGCGTGTACACACACACACATCCCCCCTACCTGGACACCCTCTTCCAGTTGAAGGTCTTCTGGCGCAAGGTGACAGGCGAGTCGGGGACCCTCACCGCTGGGCTCGTGCTCTGGGTGAGGCAGGGCGTGGTCAGCACGCAGCAGAGGCCGTCGGCCACCTCTGAGGATGAAGCAGAGGAGGCCAGTGACTCCCAGTGCACGGCCAGGTGGGCGAGGCGCGGAGCCTCGGGGGGTATAGCGTCCCGGTTGTTCCCATGTGGAAACTAGGCTGAGGCCTGACAGGGCCTCGTCCAAGCTGAGAGCTGCCCCAGTTGTTTCCAGAATGTTCACGGGCCCTGGGCCTCGTGCCCTCAGCTGGCCAGAGGTAGTGGGCAGAGCTCAGGGTCCAGGACTGGCCACAACTGAGCGTGAAGCTCAGCTCCACCCCAGTGGTGAGTGACCTTGACCTCTGAGCCTCAGTGTCCTCAACTGCAAAATGAGAAGTTTGAACTAACAGCGAACACAGTGGGCAGAGGCCCTCACTGCCCAGTGCCGACGTCATCCTCGAAAACGCATCTCAGTCCTCATTTTACAGATGCAGAAACTGAGGCTTCGAGCTGGGAAGTGACCGCCCCAGACTCCAAGCAGTGCGTGGGAGGGCCTGTCCATCAAGCCCGAGAGTTCGGCCCCGGAGACTGCGACTCCTCTGACCTGTGCCTTTTGCAAGAATGCAGTGGGAGGTAGAAACAACCACGTTATCACACTTTGGGGTCTCCAGGGGCACAAGACGCATTTCAGGGGTTCACGCTCCTTCAGTTATTCACAGAGGTGAGCTGCCCCAGTCCGGCCCGACCGCGTGTGACACCCTGGGTGCTCTTAGCCTGGAAGCCTCGTGGCCCTCCAGGTCAGAGACTGTTTGCTGGGAAGGCGTCCTGTTCGTATGTGCTGTTGTCTATGCAAAACTTATGGTCTCCGCACCTCTCAGATGCTCGTTATTAAAAGCCAAATACCACAACCAGCCTTTACTCATAATCAGTAAAAGTTGACTGTTTCCAGGACTCCCTTCCTCTTTCATTTTTAGCTGAGACGCTAGGTTTCTGCGTGTCATGGAAGTAATCTGTCTTATCACGCCGCTGCGTCCCCCATGTGCCAGGTGTGACGGGCGTGTTCCGCGGACCCGTCATCGGGACACGCCCTTCGGGGGCTGTTCCCTGCCTGCCGGCGGTGGGGACTCGGGGTCCGGCTGGGTCAGTGGAAGCCACCCAGAGCCTGGATCGGAGCTCAGGCCTGTGTCTCCAAGCAGCCACTCCCTCGGCACCTGTGCTTCCCACAGGCCAGGTGTGAGAGCCCTGTGAATGCCTCCTCCTCCTTGCAGTGCCCTTCAAGGAGCCCCCTCAAGAACTAGAAAAGATCCTGGGGGTGTGAGGTCAGACATCCTGAACCCCAAAGGGGAAGAGGCTAACCAAGGAGAAGCAATGTCCTCCTCCTGGCCCAGTAGGGTGGGAGGGGGCGAGGAGCGTGGCTGATGTCCAGCAGCTCGCGGGAGCTCACCATGGGATTCAGTGTGTCATTCACACCATCCCCTGTGGGGACTCTACACAGAGTAGAGGAGGCACAGGCACGTGAGCCACCAACCTAAGGTTGCCCAGAAAAGCCGGGACATGAACACAGGTTCCAGAACCATCTTTGAGAAATTGAGCCACCCTTTTATGATTTTGCCCTATTTCATAGGGTAGAATTCCAACCTCTGACCTGACATCCAGGCCTTTCCACGGTGACTCAAATTCCCTCTCCTGACTCTCTTACGCCATCATGGCCATCACCCCTGCTTTGTGCCGCCATCTTGCGGGGCGCTCCTGGGCCCAGGAAGGGCATGGAAATGAGAGAAAGTCAGTCCCTGGTCTTGAAGAGCTTATTGGGAAAGACCAGCAGGCTTCAGGTCTCGGGCACATGCCCAGAGCTGCAGGAGAGAAACACCTGGCGGGCTCTGGGGGCAGAGAAGACGGGTGATAGATGCCTGTCCTAGACTTCACCTGGGCCGGCTCCTGCTGGCCGGGAAGGCTGAGGAGGGCTTTGACATGCAGAGAAGAGGAAATGAGTGACATTTCCAAACAAAGCCCGGAGGCCTTCCCAGAGGAAGTGTTCGCAGCTGTGAGTGTGGGGTGTATCTGAGCGGGTTTCGCTTACAGGTAAAGGGGGAGGTTGAGGTGTGCTGTTCTGCTCAGGGAGTGTTCACGGCAGCCTGCAGGCTGGGTGACCAGGGCAGGGTAAGGAGCTGGGACGGCGGCGGCAGCCCCGGGCTTGCCTCTTAGACGGACGGCAGGACAGTTAGCAAAGCGGGGTCCGGCTCGGGTCCCGGTGGGGCGCTGCTTACCCGAGTAGTGATTGACCAGGTCCTCCAGGCACTGGAAGGTGAGCCTCGGGGAGATGTAGTACCAGTTGTTGGGCAGGCGGAAGATGCGGTAGTGCTTCACCTGCCGGTGCCTCACCGACAGCGAGTAAAAGCCTGCAGAAGTGGGGCCGGTCAGCGACACGCCACGTGTCCCCGCCGAGGACTCCCGGCTGGGGACCCCATTGCCATGGGGGGGCGGGGTTGCCCCAGCCTTGGCATACAGAGATGCTGCGGGGTGTGCACTCAGGTTCTCCCCAGTGGCCCCGGCACCCACAAGCTGGGGTGCTGTGACCCCCGAGAGCATGTCTCTTTGCATTCTGGTTGCTTTGACCGGGTCGCTGCACTGATTGATTGGCCTTTGCTTTGCGGGGCTACCATTTGGGTGCTTGGGCATCCTAGTGTGGGTCCTTGCACCCCATGAAACGGTCAGAGTTGAATTGTACCCTGTTGGTCCAGGGTCTTGGTCCTCCTGGCGCCTTCCCCCCACAGTGGACCACCCCACTCACTGGAAGGGTCTAACCACCTGCTGATGGCACCCCTCTGATTTGTGCTTGGTTCTCAGAGCTTTGGGGAGAGTGGAGGTAAGGTGGTTTCCTGGGGTGGTTCCTCCTCACGCACCAATCGTCGTCACCCAGTATGGGCCAGCAGGAGTGGGTCCTGGGCCTCCACCTCTCTTAGCCTCAGTTTCCCCAAAAGGAAAGTCAGAGAAATGGACTTGGGTGGTGTTTGAAGGTCCTTCCTGCTCTGTCCTTTGGGGTTCCAGAGTGAAGACACTCAGTAGGTGGTGAAAAGGGGGCGAGTCTTCACCATACCGGGGAGGTTTTCCAGCTCCGTTGAGTTTCAGAAAGGCCCCTGGGAACAAGGCCCCTGAATACTTTATAGATGGAGAGACTGAGGCTTGGAGCCCCTCAGCGATGTGGCCAGAGGCACCCAGCTTGGGCATGGCAAACCTGGGGTGTGGCTTGTCCCAGGCAGCCTCTGGGATACTCTCATGGGCATCGCTGGGTGTGCCCCAGGCTCTTGCCTGAGTCAGCCCGACTAGTGTCTTCTGGTAATGTCAGCGGGCCGAGGGTAGCAGGTGGAAAGCGATCAGAACTTTGCATACCCAAGGGAGCCTGCGTCCCTCCCACGCCGGGCCCCGGATCTGCCTGACGACATCGCTAATTTTAGAGCAGCCGCGGCCCCTCAGATGGGGTTCATCCCGCCCTGGGCCTCGCTGCCTTGGCGCTCCTCTGCATCTGGGTCCCCTGCTTTGGGGGTCCCCAGGGCAAGCACAGGAAGTTTTGTTTCTGCTTTGGCTTTGCTCTCCCTCTGCACATTCAGCTTTTTAAGAGAAAAGTGATTCCTGGATTTCTTGATCCCATATACGAGGTGCAGTCCTCCCCAAGTGGCTGGTGCTATCTGGGGTGCAGGGGTCCTGCCCCAGTGGCCTGCTGTCTCATGGGTACACAGGAAATGCTCGCAGGGTCTGAGCTTCCTCTTCTTTGAGAGCAAGTGTGCAGCTCGGAGCTCGAAGACACCTTCTGTCCTAAAAGGCCGGGGAAGCCTGGCTGCTGAGTGTTTGCTCCTAGCAGTCAAAATGCTTGCTGCACCCAGGCCATGGCTGAACGTGTTGTTAATCCCAAGTTCTAGAAAGGGTTTAGAGACTAGGGGAGGGGTAGGGTGGATTTGCGTGCTGTGGCCTCAGGGAACGTGGGCCCCGTGGCCAGCTGGGAGCAGAGCCCCGGCCCGACCCCGGGCAGGGAAAGCGGGTCACCGGCGCTCACCTTTCTTCGTCTCGCTCTCCCGGATCATGAAGGAGCCCATCTTGGTGTCTGGCAGCTGCAGCAGCTCCTCCGCCTTGTCTCTGCCCAGCCCTTCGAACAGCCAGCTGCGGGGGAGGGAGGTAGCTGTGAGCACCCAGAGCCAGCCCTGCCCAGGCAGGCAGGAGTGAAGGTGGAGGGCCAGCTGGTGGGATCTTTGGGACTCGTCAACTGATCGTTCACTCACTCACTCATTCATTCATTCATTCTTTCATCTATCAAATAAGCTTTCTGAGTACCTTCCACCTGCCAGGTATCACACGGGCTATTGAGGCCACAAAGACGTCTTTCCTGTCCCATAGTTCGAGTACCAGCTAGAATGCCCCCTCTGATTCTTGTAACGAGACGCGTTCTGATGCATGAGAAGGTGCCTGCTGGGTCCTTCGGCCTGTTTGCCTCACACACTAATGGCCTGGCTTTCCCTCTCCACCCACAGGCCAGGGGCTGTGTCTGTCTCTGGGCTCCCTCTTTGTCCAGGTAATGGAGCTGGGTAGAGATTTGTAAGTGAATAAATGACTGGCTCCAAGAAAGAAAGGAAGAGAAATGAGGGAGCATAATTTCACCCACTTAGCAAATCCCACTTTGCGTTCCTTATGTTTCCTTCTTGTCTCCTTTGCAACCTGTGTTTGCCACAGTGCGTTCTGCAGTTCCATGTGGTTTGTGCTGTTTTTCACTTATTGGTAAAAAGGAAAAAAGCAGATCTGACGTGGCAGCCCAGAGGGCATGAAATAGTGGAGTATTCTGGTCCAGTGGAATGTTCCAGTCCATGGGGAGCTGCGGTTTCCAAATGCCTTTTGGAAAGCAGCTCCGCACACAAAAAGGTGAGCTTCCAAGGGAAGGGCCCACATGCATCTTTCAGAGCAGGTTCCGCCACATCTCAGCTGGAAGGAGATGCCTTGAGGGCACTAGGCCATTGAACCAGGAGCAACTGCGTGTGGCTTTTCAATAGTCTGAATTTCAGTGACTGGCCCTGGCTTTTCCTCCCCAGATCTGGATTCGGGTGTGCTGGGGTGGTTAGGAATACTCCACATTCCACGCCTTTTGCCAATTCATGATGGCGCCCACGCCCTCGAGTCAGCCCCCTAAGACAGGGAGTATTACCACTCTCTCACCGACAAGGTGTGAGCACAGAGTGATTAAGGAATGCACACGTGCCAGCCCATGCCAGCGAGTGATGGGGCTGGATTGGAGGACATTTGGGGGACACCCAGCTGCATAGCCGCTAGAGGTACTGCCTCTCCCCTGAACGGAAGGGCCGTGTTGCCTCTGGACGCGGGATACTCCGCAGTCACCCGAGAGCTCACCGCCCGGCTCCTGACGCTTCCTGCCAGGACCACATCTCAACACACTGGGCTGATGCCAGTTTTCTGGGGTGGGCGGATCCAGGACAGAGCTGATGCAAATGAGTCCTGAGGTCCCTCTCCTCCTGAGCGTGACCCGCCACTCACTGTCACCCTCCCAAGCGCGGAGTGGCCTTTGCTTTCATAAGTGGCATGTGATACTGCCAGAAAAGGCCCTGAGTTTGTCTCCCAAACAGGAGGCCGCTCTTGCCGCTGCCCCCCAACCCCCAGTGAGCACGTGGTGTGCAAAGCCCTCCGAGTGTGAAGAATCTATTTCTGGACCCGTCCAAATGAAAGTGCTGTGTCCCTCCTTCTTCCCTCTGTACTTGCGACGGTCTGGCCGTGGGAGCCAGACACACGGGGAGCCTAGGTAACTCTCCCCGGGTGCCTCCATGCCGCCCAGGAGCTGAGCCACATGCGTACCAGCCCGGGGGTGCAGGCTGCTGCACCCCCACACTGCCAGACCCTCTCTGCACATAGCTGGGGCAAGCCAGGTACCTGCCTCCTCGTCTATGTCTGGACTTTTAGAGCGTCTCCTTTTCTGCTTGACTTTCCATTTGCCAAGTTGGGCTCTGGGAACTATGTGGTAAGAACTAGCTCACGTGTGTGGAGGGCTTGTAAACTTGATGCCTGTGCTGTTCCAGAAGCTTCCATATATTAATGAACCCTCTCATCCTCCTAGCAAGCCAATATGTGACCTCCTAATAAGGTCACGTCCTTGCAGATGACTAGCCCTCTCATTCTCTCTTGTGATCTCTGTTTAACCGCTGATGTGTAGAGGGTTGAGCATCACTCCCTGTCACATGGCTCGTGAAGGAGAGAGGCAGGATTTGAACCCAGACAGCCTGACTCTCGGTCACCTGGGCTGTGTCTTAGGGTGACCGTCCTGGCGTGTTTATAGCCACGTGCCAGGACCCCATGTGGAGCTCAGAGGTCCAGGCCCCTTCATCTCAGAGGTGGGGGAATGGCATCTCTGGTGGATGGACTGATCCAAGCGTAGAAGCGCCTTGGGCCAGCACCTTCCCTTCCGCTCTCACGCTGGCCTCTCGCCTAGCAAACTTACAGTCAGTAGCACGGACGCCATGTTTCACTGCTACCACGTGAGGATGTACTCACCCATGGTATACTCTGGCCACGCACATTCCAGGAATGTAACTCTCTCGGCCAGTGCTAAGAGAAATGGCTCTCCACCAGCCCCCCTCACTGGAAGAGAAGCAGAGAGGAAAGGGGACATGAGTGAATGGCAGAGTGGATGAAGGAATGAATGAAGTAAGCAGATTTAACCCAGAGTATCTCGGGACACTCCTTTGTTAAGGCTGTCTTGGACCGTGGTGACCCAGATTTCTCCATGTGAAAATGTAGTTTTTAAGTAAATCCCCCTGTTCCAAGTCAACCGGAGGTCTTCACACACTGGCAATCGCCAGCTTTCAGGGATCTTTCTAGTGGGTGTTCCACAATCGGAGGATTATTTAAAATAAATGTTTACATTCCTGATATACACCTTGCATGGAGCCAAGATGGTTTCCTGGGTCTGCGTCTATGAGGATCTAGACAGAGGGGCAGAGGCCTCTGTCTCCTCTGTAGTGTATGCTGGATCATGGCGATAACAGGGTGGAGGCCGTGTGTGTTGTTCATCAGCAGAGTATTTGCAGGCCCCTGGACCTCCTTCCCAAGCCAGCACTGAGAGATGATAGCAGCACTGTGTGTGTGGTGGGAATGAGGCCAATATGAGGGACAGAAGTTGGAGCAGAAAAGCTCTCAGAGCAAGTGAAGAAATTTAAATTGTATCCAGCAGTCAATGGGGAGCCACTGAAGGTTTTAGAGCTATGGCAGCATTAGGGAGGATTAAGCATTAAGCCCAGTGTGTGGGCCGAATTTTTCGCCTCATCAGAGAGCCAGGGCCCAGTTGGAATTGGACAGACACAGCTAAAATTTAACAATCCCCACCTAAATCAAGTTCATTGTTGTGGGGGGTCCAGATTATACAAGTTTTGTAAAGCTAACTCACTCAGAAATCACACGCAGTTTCTCCCCTCGACGGAATATTGGGGGGCTAATGTCAGGAGATGGGTAGTCACTCAGCACGGCGAGGAAGTCGCTGTCCAGCCCTAGGAAAGCAGAGGCAAAAGGGTTCTTACAAGGAGTCAGAGGGGAGGCTTCTAGGATAGGCCTCTCCTGGAGACATCTCAGCAGTGCACCCCTAATTTGAGATGCAACACCCAGCAGCCCTTCCCTTGTCAGGGCTGGTACACAGGGGCCTGGAGCACCCTGGAGGTCGGTGCCCTACTCCTGGTCTCCAGCTGGCCTTGGCCTGATGTTCATCTGAGGCCCGGGAACTAGAGTCACCAGCTCTGTCTTCAAGGTGTGCACTGGCCATGAGGCATAATCTGCAGCAAGTTCCAGAGCACCCATGAGAACATCGCTCCCCCTTTTTAAAAATGAGATCCCATTCCCGGGTCCTCATGGGATGAGATGAAAGTAGGGGGCACCACATGGCGAACGAGAAGCGGCTAATCACAGCCCGCTTAACTACCGCTGTCTCCGGGGCCCTCTCTGGCCCCAGTGGGCACCCACCTGTAATGTGTGTGTGTATGGTGGGGTGTCAGGGGTTAGGATACCTGAGGACCCCCCCAGGCCAAAAGACACCATCTCTGAGGCTCTACGAAGTGCTTATTCCCTATGGAGCAGGAGGCTCCATCTCTTTAACAGGACTTGGGCAGGGGAAAGGAAAATCAAGCTCTTGTCACTTCTGTGTACCGAGAGTAAGGCGGCCGAGGTTTCGGGAAGGAACCACGCTGTCTGCTTCGTGTGTGTGCGGCTTGCTGCCGAGATGCAGCGATAAAAGTGAATTTGCTTTTTGTCACTACGCAAATCCTGTGTCACAGCCCTAGTGATTTGCTAGAATTTGGGTACATTAGATGTGAGGTAATAGTGGGGAAATTTGGCAGGAAATAATATGCCTGATCAATCTGCAAAGACAGTCATTGTGTGTTATGACATTTTTCACTCCATTTGCTGGTTGGGCATCTGAACTCAGAATTCTGGGTAACATATCGTTTGGCGATTCATTCCATAATTATTTACTGAACACCCACTGTGGGCCAAGCATGGGAAAAGCAAGTCAGGATTTCCTGCTCTGAGAACGCACATATTCTAGAGAACACTCACATAATCCTGGGGTTGAGGGACAGTTCCCGCCCTCTTCACCCCCGGAAAACCTACAGAAAGCCTAGCGCTGCAGAGTTGGGGACCCTCACCCCTATACTGGGGCCTCTGAGCCCTGCCTCCTTCCTGCTTGTATGTCCTGCCATCCCTGTCTCACGAGTCCCTGGACTAAGGGCTGGGTAGAAGGACAGCATAGTGCTGGAACAAGGGGGAAGGGGAGTGGGGCTTTGGCCAAGGGTTTGGTTGCTAATTGACAAAAGAACCTGAAACAGCTGTCGCCACAGAACAGGCCTTGCAAATGCCTCGCTCACTGTGGGAAGTGAGTCACCGACAGTAAGATGGAGAAGCCAGGCTGGGGCGCGGGGCAGAAGCCACGTGATTCTTGGTGGTCTGGGGTCCTGGCTCAGGAAAGCGGGCAGAGCTGTCCCTGCGAGAGCCCCAACCTGCCCCTGAGCCTGGGAGAGACCACCCTGCGCACATTCTGCTGAACGAGAGAAGGGGTTCGTACCTGGTGTTGCCCCCACCCCACCCCAATCATTAGAGGCAACACTTAAGGGTGTGCTGGGCTTGAAGCCAGAAGTCCCAAGATCTAATAAGGGATGGGCCCAGATTCCGTGGGGCATGAAGTTCATGCAAATTTGGAGGTCCTCTTGAAGAAAAAGAACATGAAGTGGCAAATACAAAATTGGGGGCCAGCCTTAGGGGGGTGCTGTGTCCTGAGGAGCCTCACCCATAGGGTGTTCAGTTTACCTGTAAATCAGCCTGACTCCCAGGCCGCCTTTGCCACGTTGAGTGCGGACAGGGCCCTCTCTGCCCTGGGCTGGGGTCAGCCTGGGAAACGGGAGCTGGGTCACCCTTTGTGATGGGAACCTGGACAAATCACCCCAAATATAAAGGGCCCATTTATTACCGGCCGCAGGGCCTCTGGAGGACACAGCCTTTGTGTTTCCTTGATTTGCCAGATGCCCCAGCTTAGACCCAGAGGACATGCTGCCCCCTGCCTGGAGGGCACCCTCCTGCCCAGCTCCCCTGCTCACCTCCAGCCAACCCAGGCCAGCTGAAACATCACTGAAAATACTGCCCTGGGCTTTTGCTTCATGTAGTGGCCTTTTCGGGCCCCATGCGAGGGGTGCCAGGACCAGCCCCCTCACCTTTATCAGCAGGGGTAGAAAACCACAGGCCCTGAGTTTGGTTTGTGTTTTGGGTGGCAGAGCTGGGGGCCTGCAGCCACTAAACAGTCTTCTACTTTAGGGTCCCCCTCATGCTTCCCAGGGCCTTGGGCCTGAGAGCAAAATAGAAATTTACAGAGGGTAGGAAATTTACTTGCTCATAAATTTCGAATACATCATGTCCTTCTCAGACCTCCTCACTCTATGGAGAGCTGAGCTGTTGAATTCAGTCAGGTTAGTGAGTGGCCTGGGGGAGAGGGTTGCTGAGGAAGGCAGTGGATGGTGGCCTAAGATAAAGCAACAAATTAAGTCAAGAAGTAGGTGCTGGGCCTGAAGGGAGAAATCCAGGAAGGATTTTTGGAAGAGAGAATGTGCTGTGAAATCAGTCAGACTTGGCTTTACTGCCACCACCACTACTTAATAGTGCTGCGATTTGGGGAGATATTTAGCCCATCTGAGCCACGTAAAAATGGGAAATCATAGAATCCACCCCACATTCTGGACTGGGACTCAGGGTAGTGGGTGTCTGGCCTGCCTTGCTAACTGGCAGCCCGTTTTGGGGGCCGAGTGGAGTTGTCATCCATGATCTAAGACCACTTTCAGCCCAGCACGCCCGACATTTTAAAAAGTCTCTGGGAGTAGAAATCTGAAAATACTCTTATCTTCCAAAGGCAAACTCCTTTTGGTGAGAACAAAAGACGCAATTCAGAAGATCAAATATTTGCTGATAGCAGATGTGACTCAGATTGAACCAAGACACAAATGAGTCAGATTGAACAAAATGTACCAAAGTATCAAATAGGAAGTGAGTCCAAAAAAGAAAGGAGACCCAGGCTGAACCCACTAGCCACAAATATTACTTAGTCAAAAGAGCACCGGCTCTTTTCTGCGTTATTATTCCTTAGAATACCTTTTGCATTGCTTTTAGATGCTGAAGCCTTTCAGGCGGCCTCGGCTAAGCCCCTTGCAAAAGCAGCCACTCTGCCTCTGAGGCGCTCTCCTGTCCTACAGAATGCATCTGCTATCTACAGGGTAGAGAAACCCGCTGGGCGTTTTTATAACATGTCCAGGGCAGAGGAGCATTTCCAAGGTCAAGGTCATGCCTCTGAGCCAGCTAGCTCTCCCTGAATCTTAATTACCAGGCTCTCCCAGCTGACTCACAGGAGGCCTTGTGCGTGGTTGGCAGGCAGGGTCAAGGGCAACAAGTCCATCTTTTGGTTGTGCTTCCCCAGAACCTATTTTTAGACCCTTTTACAGGAAGCACACACACAAGGAACTGATCTGACGGGGCTGGGCAGGCTGTTGGCCGAGCTCACGGTCAGCACTGACCGCGGCTGCTGTAGGTCCTGTCTTGTGGGCTGGCAAGCGAGAGGCAGCGGTGCAGGAAGTTCTTATTTGAAAACCTTGGTCTCCCCATCTGTGAGGTGGGGCAGGCTGGGACTGAGAAGCCCCAGGGTTCTTAGATGGTGCAGCGAGGTGGACTCAGGCGGGGACTCCCGGGCAGCGGTAACCTCTCAGCAGGACGTGCAGACGCTGCCCTTGACCTAGCTCCTCCCAGCTGACACCACCTACACTTATGCGTTCACGTTCACTCACTTAGAAAAGCGTCAGTGCCTTTCTGAGCAAAGTGAAACCGTGGGCTTGATGGACTAACTATATATATGGACGTACAAAAATTCTTTTCTATGTGTATTTATAGCGTCCATGAAATGCACCATAACAGAAAAGTTGAATGCTCACGTTTCCCTGGAAACCAGTTTCTGGGCCAGCAGTGGGTGAGTCAGACCTGTCGAGGAGATGGATGCAGCCGCGGGCTCATGTGCATCCTGCTGGCGTCTCACACGGGCTCTGCGTGCCTGTCACTAAACTTGGGGGCCTTGTTGTCCCTGGCTCTGGAGAACACCTGTTCCCTCTGAGAATAGCGGGTCTCTTGGAAGTCTGCCCCATCCGGGCATGTGGTGTGGGGGTCAAGTGACTCACACGGCTGGGCTAGGCAGTCCCAGCCGTGGCGCCTCTGGCAATAATGGAACCTCCTTGTGCCTCAGTTTCCTCCACTGCAAAGTGGAGGTGCTGATAGTGATGACCCCCTGCAGCTGTTGTGAAGAGTTGAGGACGTACATGAAAAGCACGTGGACACTAGCCCGACTCTCCGCCACGAGTCACCCCAGGTCTCCCCGGTGAGAACAGGAGAGACACACCGACCTCTCAGCTTCTGTGTACTTGTGGATAAGTTCTGGGGCCTGCCACATTTAGGGGGCTCACTATTCACCAGGAGGCTTGTAAGAAATTAGGCCTGTGGCAACCACCCTTGGTCACCCCAATTCTGATCAGGAGGCCCAGGGTGTGGCCCTGAAAGCTGCAATATACCACTTTCAGGGGCTTCTGGTGCAGTTGGTCTGAGGCCCACTCCCTGTGAAGACACAGGGGCCCTGAGACTTGCAGGCCCCCTGCACCCGTAGAGCCCCACCCACCCGTTTGCCCCGGGGCAGCCCCTCAGTGCTATGTAAATGCCCCGTTTCCCCTAATTTCCATCCTGCACAGAAAGGGGTCTGACAGCTTTGGGGCTTGCAGCGCCACCTCTGGTGGTGACATCTCACTTGAGGTGAGGTGATGAAAAGGCAACAGCCCAGAAGGGCAGCAAGGTCACTGACTGAATTCTCTGGTTAAAGGGAAAGTTGAGTCCCCAGCCAGGAACCCCAGCTCCGGCTCCGCACTGTGTGCCCCCCTCTAGCAAGCGAGCGGCTGTTAGTTGTGCAGCAGAGTAGAAAAAATGAACTGTCTGGGATGATTTGGAAACACATCATGGAATCGCCCACTCTACTGCTTTTAAAACTTTTTTTTTGGGGGGGTGGGGGCTGCAGGCGACCATTTAGACATAGCCTACGGCAACCAGGGGACCCCAGGTGAAGTTTAAAAAAGTCACCCTGGAAATTGATTTGGGTTTACCTTAAAAAATTAAAAACAGAAATATATGTCACCCGGCTCACCCACTCCTGGGCGTCTGTTCACAGGACGTGAAACCAGCAAGACAGAAAACCCCACGCCCTGCCGTGTTTACTGCAGCGCCGCCCGCAACAGGCTAGGGCGTGGGGCTGCCAGGGCGTGGGGCGGCCAGGGCGTGGGGCGGCCCATGTGCTGCCGGGTTGGACCGAGAACTCGGGGGCTGTCCACACAGAGGAGTACTACTCAGCCCCGAGGACGGAGGAATGTGGCCCTTGGCAGCTACGTGGAGGGAGTTTGAGGAAATTCTGTGCAGGAAAGCAGGTCAGGATGACAAAGATAAATCCTGGATAGTTAGCGGCCCATTGGACATGGTGTAACACAAAACTAGCAGGCTGTGAGAAAGGAGGTGAGGTTTCTGGGGTAATAGGCGGGGAGAAAGGGCTGCGGGTGATCATCTGAACAGCCCTGAGACACCACCATTGAGAAGCCAGGGACCCCCACGCCCCTCTGCAGAGCCCGTGTGCTCTTGGGGCTGGGGCGAAGGGGTCTCCTGCATTTCTGAGCTGCTTCCCCTCCCGGGGGGGGCTGACTGACTACCCAGGTCTCAGGTTCGCAGAGTGACAAGAACGCAACCGGCCATTTGCCTGGAGCTGCCCTACCTCCCTCAACTCCCTCTGGCTCTGGGCACAAGACTCATCAGGAAGGTTCTGGAAAGTTTCATTTAGAGGAAAAGGATGAGCAAAGCCATGTCCCCAGCCATTAATTCACAGTGCTGGTTTGGGGGACAGTCTCCTAAAAACTCACAGACATTTGTCGAAAAACACACAGGTGGGTCCCCATGCAGAATCGGGGTCCTGTGGGCTTTAAGGCTCCAGCACTAGGCTGGCATAAGAGGGGGGTCTGATGCATGCTGGCCCAGGCCGCCGGTTCCTACACTTCCTACGTGTTCAGGACCAGCCAAATGAGGGGGCGCAGGCGCATAAGCCAAAGGGGAGCTCCTCCCTGAAAACCCTGGCAGCAGGAGGAGGGGGCCCCGAGCACAGCAGCCTCATCTGCCCTCATGCATCTCTCCTGTTCCAGGAGGTGTCAAAGAAAGAGGAAACTAGTTAGGACCCAGCGCAAGGAGAACTTTTCAGGGTGGAGGTGGGTTGGGGAGTGGAAAAGACACCCCCAGCGCTTGATGTGGTTGCCTGGATCACCCAGGGGTACGACCCGGGGAATTCTCCTAACCCGGGGGTGGAGGGGTGGGGAGACCCTGCGACCTCCTTTCTCGAGGTGACCTCCCACCCACGCGGTGGAAAAAGAACGGCTTCTTGCATGACAATTTGCACTGAACAAATACAGGCAAATGAGCCAGTCCCGGGAGGCCTGTGTTTTCCTGGCGTCTGCTCAAGCATGGCCCCCGGGCCAGCTCAGAGGGGGCCACACAGCCTGGGTACACCGCGCTGCCTCCTGGGCCAGCCTGGGTCCACGCTGTCCGTTTCCCCGAATCAACCACGAACGTGACCCGAGGAGGCCGTGGCTGGAGTTAGCTTGGAGAAGGTGGGAGATGGGCCCAGGGTCTCTCCCCTGGCAGAGCAACCCCCTGCATAGCTGCTCCCCATTCTGAGTATCGTGTAGGAGGTAGAGGACCCGAACTTCTTGGGGACCCCAAGAGTTCACACTCGGCTCCACCTTATCACATGGGCCTGTCTTTGTCCTGGGGGGTGCACTCTTTGGTTTTCCTCTTAGGTTTGGGGAGGGGAGGTTACTGGACAAGATTCCCCCTTAGGACTTGAGTGGGAGCAGGGCCTCTGCATGCTCAGTTGGGGGCATCTGGAGGGCCCTGGACCACCCATTGCCTGGGGGTCCCCATTCTGAAAGGCTGAGAAGGCGGCTGCTTTTCTCAGGGGCTGTGGAGAGGCAGGGCAGGGGGCAGCTCCGTCCTCGCTCGCGTTGGGCTCTAGCTGGATGGATCTCGTGCCTGGGAACTTCCCCTGTGCAGGGGGCTTGGGGGGACCAGCCTTGGCCCCCATTTAGGAGCAGGAGACCAAGCTGCAGCTGCTGTGATGTGTGGTGGGAGGCAGAAGTGTCCAATATCCCCCAAGGGTCACCCCTTGAACACACCCCCGACCACCTGAACATCCCCTTCTCAGCCCCCCAGCACCCACAGTGTGCCCCCCGCCCCAATTTGGAAACAAAAGTGAGGGTGTGGTCGGCAAACCCGCTCTGAGCCGGGGCCGTGGCAGCTTCTCTCCCCTTCGCCTCCCGCTCGCTGCCGTGCGCCCCAAGAGGACTGGGCGTGGGCTGAGGACTCTAGCTCGGGAGCCTGGCTCTCCCTGATCTCTGGCAAAGCTGGCTTTTGTCACCCTTGATTAATCAGGGGCGGTCCTTGCAGGGACCCAAGGACTGTGCTCAGCATCTCGCTTCTCCCCAGGGGATGATATTCAGAGAATGGCTGTTTCTCCGCTTCTTTTATCAAAGGATTCCCTCATTTTCCAAAGACCCGGGGTGCTAGCATCTGGCTTCTCAAGGGACACGGAAGCTCCCTTGCAGAGCTAATATTCTCCATGGCAACATCACGGCTGGCGGGGCAGGTTTGGTACCCAGGGCAAACCTGCTTTCAGAATCAGTCAGATCTGAGTGCTCATAACCAGTGACGCCCATTTCCTCTGTGGGCCTCAGTTTCCCCATCAATAAAATGAGGACATTGCACCAGCCTGCTCTTGGGGGTCCATCACCAAATGCTCATCTCTGAGTGCCCTCCAGGGCGTGCCGCTCCCTTAGCAGTGGCTTATGAACACAGTAACCGCAGAGCAAGCCCACCGCCCTGTCTCAGCAATCGCCAGTGTCCTCACAGCCCCGTCTGTCCCAGGCTCACACAGGAGCATCGCCAGGACCTGGACTTACCCTCTGGGCCGGGCATCGGCCTCTCAGGGGGCGCCGGGGTGGATCTCATGCTGTTCCCCATTCCTCTCTCTGCCTGGGCCGTCGAAGTCGCTCGAAGCCTACGGCACAGGAGAGACACAGGGAGAGTCAGCCACGCACCAAGCCCTTGGGGTGCACAGTGACCTAGTTTAGGGTACATGGCGCCTCATTTTACAGGCGCTCGCTTCTTGCCAGGAGGGCGTTTTCATGTGCAGATGAGATGGGTGAATGTTGGTTACATTTGTGTGCTCCGGTTCTTTTATCAAGGGGACTACAGAGCAAAACCACAGAGAGGGAAGTTACTGGCAAATGTTGTTGGTGGCGAAAGTTTCCACTCCTCCCTGGCTGAGGAGAGGGGGCTGCGGCAGCAAGCCGGGTGGAGCGGGGTGCAGATGGGCTGGGGCCGCTGACCTCGACTCCCGTGGTGGTGAGCTCAGAGCACTTTTACCCCAGGGGCCGCTGGGTTTGCAGCCCAAGGGAGTGAGGAGAGGGCACCTTCTGCTTCCACTTTCTCTCTGCTGTTGGCATTTCTCAGCACGCTCTAACAAACAGTGAAAGAGGAACCCCCAGCGGTACCGTGTATTCGCTGCAGAATTAGAGGCATTCGTGCAGCTGTGCCTTTTGGAGATTGTCAAGACACTGCACCCCGACCCCATTTTGCAGCGAGGGAAACTGAGTCTCCGGGAGGGATGGTCATGTGGCACAGAACCCGGACCTGGAGCTGAACGACTGATGCTAAGTCTCTGGTTTGCTCTGTCATGCTCCTGAGGGTGGGTTCTGGAAGGAGACCACTGGGCTCCAGTTCAGGTCCTCCAGGTCAGAGCTAGATGACGTTGGACACCTTACTGAGCTCGTCCCGCCTGTTTGGGGGCGTTGTAATAGCACAGGGGGGTTGTCGCTGTACCGTGAACAGGTCAACCCAGGAGACACTCAGGACAGAGCCCGGCAGGCCATACCTGCTGGTCAGCGCAGGGACGGGGTATTTTCTGGTTGCATTATGGTGAACTTTCACGTCTGTGCCCTCATACATGTATTTGAGGGACACAGATGCTTGTTAGTGCCCTCCAAGGCTGCTGCTCCCACCTCCTCATGGGGCAGCGGAGCATTGGTGGGGCAGCCCAGCTGTCCAGCCCAGATAGTCTGGCCTCCACCCCATTCTGCACTGGCCTTTTAGGACAAGGCATATGACCTTGAAAGGGTCCAAGTCAGTCGATCCAGCACCTTCCTGCCCCCACCCCCAACAATGACCTTGACTCCACCGTCCAAGTCTTACAGGTTTGGATTCTGGAAAGATCTATAATTTTAGAGCAAGGCCTTGCAGTAGGGGAGGGAGGTCGGTGTCACGTCCCAATTTCTGAGGGGAAGGAGAGAGGAAGGTGGAACACCTTGTCTATTAGGGAACAAGGAAAACCAAAATAGTATTGTTTTGAAAATTAATATAATTTAAATTGTCAGTTTAGTTATAATATTCACTTAAATTGTGTATCCGTCATACTGTGATACCATTGTGCTTCACTTAATTGTACGACATAATTACAAAGATCATAAACTCATAATGCACCACAGAAGGGGCGGCTGAGCCGGCCTCACGTCCAGAGTTCTGTGCTCTGGTCGTCACATTGGGGGGGGGTCCTAAGGACGAGACCCCTCCTAGAGCCCTCCCTGGTGAGGCTGAGCCCTTCCCTTCTTCCTTCATCTCACCCCCTCGACCCCCAAATGGAGCTGAGGGGCCACCTTTGGCCTTGGCGGAACCTTCACACAGGCTGAACAGGACCCCCCCATCACTGGGGGTCCCAGTCCCCAACCTGGAGTGGCATTCAAGAAAATGAGCTCCTGGAAAGTGCTTGAAAAACCACGCCAGGTGGGCTGAAGCCTCACTCCTTGGGTTCAGCAGGCACCCGAGCATCTCCCATGTGGGGTGCCAGGCCAGCACCCGAGAGAGGCAGCGTGGGGCCCCACCGTGGACCTCTGAGCCCCATCATGCACCTTTCCAGGGAAGGAGCAAAGCTGGTAGCCTCTGCCCCTGCCCTGGAGCTGGGGGGTCCTGTAGGAAGCAGCCAGCTCACCTTGTGGGGTGCACAGCTTCCTGCCCCTTTAGGACTGGAAAAACCTGGACCCATAGTCCTTCAGCCTCCCTGATGGTCCCTTAGGCCTCTGAACTGCTGGACAGGACAGTGCTCTCAGGACAGGCTGAGGGGGACCAGCAGGTCCCCGCTGCGGTGGTCTCTGAACCCTACACACCCACCTCACCCCTCTGGCTACCAAGTGTCCACACAAGTGCCCTTGTCATTCAGCTCCCTGGCAGCGGACCAGACCCCGGGTCAGGGTTCATTACAGACCTCGGATTGTCTTCATCTCACCCCACTACAAGCCCACCCCACCCCCACAAACCCTTCAATTCCCTGCAAGGGAATTAAGCCCCTTATAAAGCACCTGAGCCTTAGCCCCCTGTAATCCCACCTCCCCCCAACAAGATATTTCCCCCCAACAAGCCCATCTTAACTCCGCACCACTCAGAAAGACCCAGAAGGTGATGCTAACCCTGTGGTCTGATCACTGTTACTTTCATCTCTAAGAAGGAGTTAACTTTTCTGAGCAAGGCTTTACTTGAAGAGTGAAAATCCCCCCAGAGAATGAGGAGTCCCTCTAATGAAATTGGGGAACAGTTTGATTTAATCTGTGACAGTTTCGTGCGGTGGCTGGAGGTAGAGAGAGGGTCTGAGACACATAATTGCTTCCAGGAAGAATAAAGAAAGGGCAGAGGAGAAACGAGGTCACCAACGGGGGCCCCATCCTGCCTGCTCCCGTCCGTGTGATGTCAAAGCATCGGAACTGGTATCTGCGTCTTCATTTTCCCCACCCTTGGACCAGTGCCATCTGCCTTATGTGGTGGCGGCCTCATTCACCCTTCTGTAGAATGAAATAAGTGGAAAAGGTGAATTCCAGCGAGCACAGTCCCCTTTTAATTCTAACAGTGGCGCCTGGAAAATTATTAAGAAAGAACTCTCCTCGCCTTCTGATGAAGTCCCTTAGACAGAACCCCGCCCTGGCCCTAGCTTCCTCGGCGTCGGGGCAGGGGTCCTTGTGGGCTCGGCGCCCCCTCTCGGGTGGGCAGCTCCAAGCGCCCTTGCGTTCATCTTCCAGCCTCTGGGGCAGACCTTCCGCGCGCTCTGCCGCTCTGTGTGGGGGTCCGGCTTGGCTCGCCCGCCCCAGCTCCGGCTCCTGGGGCCAGAGCCCTGCAGAGCCGGGAAGAGGCGCCCTCCCTCCCTGACTTCAGACCCACGTCCTCTCCTCCCCCCGGGCTGTGCTGCTGTCTGCCCACAGGGAGGAAGACGGGTCCCCCAGACATGCTGGTCAGTGTGGATGCCTGGCGTGGAGGGGCCCTGCCTTCGGGGTGCCTGGCCGAAATGCTCCTCCAGCTGGTATCTGTCCAACCTGATGGGACCTTACAAATACACGGGCTCGGGCCTCTCAGAACCTTCCACTCCCAAACACATCCCAGGATAGTCCCAGGCCCTCGCCCCGGCGGGCTGTTCGCAGGCAGGCCTCGGTGTTGCAAAGTAGGGTGTCCTGAACCCCTTCATAGGAGGCCGAGGGGAGGGGAGCTTGAGAACCCCCACAGGGCAGGTCTGGACTATAGTAAACCCGGAACGGGGGATGCCTCGGCGGTAGTGGGGCCCCGTCTGAGAACCTAGGTCGGGAGCCACTCTGTGGCCTGCAGAATCGCTCCCACCACGTGGACAGCGTCCCCTCGTCTGCAGGACCTGCTTCTGAGCGTAGTGCCTCTTGGGAGGTCCTCAGTATCCACCCGTCAGAACCCCAACAACAGCAGTAGCAGAAGCCCCCAGCCTCACTGCACAGGTGCTGGCTGAAGCCCGTCACACTCACGCGCTCCTCACAACCCGCTTCCTAGCTGAGGCACAGTAACTTGTCCGAAGTCCCCCACCTAGGAGGAGGCAAGCTGGGCCTCTCACCGGCTCTGCCAGACTCATCCACCATGAAACACTGCCCGACTTCCTGCCCCCCCAGCCCCCGCCCTCCAGTCTAAGAGTCAACAGAAAACAGTGTTGAAAAGGCATCAAGGCAAATTCTGGGCCATAAACTTCTGGGTCACTTTGCACGCAAGGACACGGAGGTCCCCAGCATGGACATCCTGTCCAGGATATCACGTGGCAGTATCTGGAGGGCACGTCCCAGGGAGCAGAGGGACAGGAGAGAGGCCAGTTAAGGCTGCTCAGGACTCCGTTGTCCGTCACTCCCTGAGTCTGCTTGGTCAAAGGGCAGGAATGGCCCGTGGGGAATGTTCTCCAGCCTTTTGGGGCATTGTGTGAAAGAGCTGTTAATGCTAATATTCATGCAACAAAAACAACAAACAGCTGTGCTGTAGAACCCCTAATTTTATACAAGTGTGACATGCAAATAGATGCAGAGAGAAAAATGTTAAGGAAATTCTCCAAAATGTTTCCTAGGTCTCTTTCTTTCTCTTGGGGTAGTGGTTCATAGATGAATTTATCAGCTGCTTCTTTACATCTTTCTAAACTTTCCTAATCCCCCGCCCCCCCGCCCCACCGGCATGGACATTGCTTTTATAATCAGAAACAACTTGGAAAGAAGAAGGGAGACGTGAAGGGGTCTGCCGAGCAGGCGAGCGGAGCGGACCCCTCTCCTCACTGCTGGCTGTGTGTCCTTTGGCCAGTCACTGCACTTCTCTGAGCCTCTGCTCTTACACCCGTAAATGTGGGGCATGAATACATGGCCGGCAGTGTTCTTTTGAAGCGTGAACTGCAGTCATCTCTAAAGCATCTCCAAGGTAGCTTTGGTAAATAGAAGCTAAAATGATAGTCCTCTCTAAAGCATCTCTATCATGGGTTAGACGCTAAAATGGCCAAACTGGACCCCCTGGGAAATCGGGTGACCAGCTAGCTCACAGTTTGAACTTGAGCAAATCCTCCTTCCTTGGGTCTCCCTGGGGTCCTGCGGCAAGATGGCAAAGGTTGGCCCAGTAGCTCACGACCCTCTGGCTCCCCTGTGCTCTGCTGACTGGCCCCCCCACTTGTCTCGGGAGCTCATGGTCAGCCTGGGGCGTGAGATCTGCTCCTGGAGCCACGAGGGCTGGGACGGGAGCTCAGCCTCCGCTGGTCCCCTGCCAGGGATCATGCAGGATTTCCGGGGGCACCCTGCCACATCCTGACCTCACTCGACAGGTGCAGCCACCTGCCCGGTGACCCACATCACTCCCTGTTTGCCCCGCCGGGGCAGGTGCAGCTGCGGGACATCCCACCTGCCCCCAGCCCCGCCTTCTTGCCCTTCCCCACCCAGGGGCCGTGGTGCTGCGGGGGGCCCTGGCCAGGGCGGGCCCTCCACTTAGAGGGGCTTCCCTTCTTCCCCCTCCTTCCACCTGACTAGACATCTGGGGCTTTGAAGCACCATTCGGACAAGGTCTCTCTTCCAGCGTATCTCAAGCCTGTTGATCAATAGCCTGTTTTGAGAAAGTTTCCCCAGAAGCCCCTCTGCTCTTGACAGGACACTCAGATCCTCGGATCTCAGAGAACACCAATTTAAAAGAGGACAATGGGATGCCCTCGTGTTACAAAAAGCTCAGAGAGGGCAAGCAGACTGCTCAAGGTCGCTCAGCATGTCCCTGTCCAGCTCCGTCATCACAAGACACACCTGCCCTTTGCCAGCAAGGCCGGCGGGCCTGAGCTGTGTCCTGCCCACGTCCACCCTCGGGTGCCGGAATGAGGAGCTCATGTACTCTGGGGCTGGAGGGAGGCTCAGTTTAATCCTTAGGCCGGGCCTCCCTGGTGGCGCAGCGGTTGAGCGCTGCGCTGTGGAGCTGTCGGCAGCAGCGATGCGAGTTTGACACCCGGCCGGGGAGAATCCCACATGGCGCGGCAGACCTCTCCTGCCTCGCCCGCTGCTCCCGTCAGCAGTGTATTTCTGATCTGCCTGTTCTGCTCCCCACTCTGTCTCTGGTGAACCCTCTCGCCGCCCCATGCCTCTGGCCTGTACCCCAGCTTGTATGTATAAATGAATAAATCTTAAAAAAAATAATAATAATCCTTAGGCTGGATTAGGATGGCGGTGTCCTATGAAAGTTGCTCTGTTTATTTTAGGATGTCATAGGGGTAAGCTCGATTGGGGTCGCGTGGTTCTGCAGAAAGTGAAAATTTCACTTTTACCCCCGTTAAGTCACAAAACCCTTTTCCACTTTTTTTTTTTTTTTTTTTATCTGTTTGCTTTGCTCTTAAACACAGACTTAGTGGAGCTGCCCTGCTGGGTTTGGAGAGAGTAGGGGTCCAGACCGAGTGCCTCATGGGTTCCGCCCAGCTCGTCTCCTGATAACAGCAACTGGGTCACAGGCCAGAGTGGGCCACACGCCAGCTGGGAAGCCCCCGAGGTCTGGCTTGGCGAGGTGGGCAGTGAGGTCACCTCTTCTGCGGCTTTCCTATCTCACGGAATAGGAAGGAGAAGGCCCCTCCCGATTGCTTGCTTCTAGGTCAGCTTGTCACACACCGAGGCCCCCCGTACACGGGGCTGGTGGGGAAGAGTCCCTGGTCTGACTCTGCTGGGCTCCGAGCACATTTTCTGACGGAAACCGGGTTACAGATGGGGTTAGGACCCAGGCCAAGGCCTGGACAGCCACGTCTGGTGAGCTGCTGACTCAAGAAACACTGGCCATGGACAGAGCCACGGGGACACTGCATAGGTTCTCTTTGCATCTCAATACGGGGACTTAGGACATGTTCCATTAGAAGGTCCATGCGTGGAGACTTCCCCAGAACTGCCTCTGGGCCCAGGGACCGTAAAGTCGGTATGTTCCTTTTCTTACGTCTCATTTCCCAGCAAGACTCAATTTTGCTTTATACACACACACGTGAATCACCAGCGGGGGCGAACACGCATCAAGTAAAGTGGATATTGCTCTTTTATCTACTGCAGCATTCACCCCCGGGGAAGGCGAGTCACATCTCAAAGCACAGACGCGGGCAGGCTCAGAAGGCTGGCTGGGGCCTGGCCATTGCTCTCTCTGCATGGGGAGGGCAGGCTCTCCTTGGTAGTGTTGGGCCACATCTGTACTTTGAATATGGTCGTGCATGTCGCTCACTGGTGGAAAGTGTTCTGAGAAAGGCCTCATGGTGGCGTGAGCGTGTATGGAATATAGTCACACACCCAGCCGGCCCCGCCGACACACCCCGCCTGGGTGGCACAGCTGCTCACGTCCCCCTGCCGTACCCCTATCTAGGTTGACCAGAGGGCCCTGAGGCTGTATTTCTGCCATGGCCAAGTTCCGGCTTCTGGTGTGACACCCCTAACTGTGGACTTGGGAGATGTGCACCCTGGCTCTCCACGCTGTGAGCTGCAGGCCCCCGGAGAGCACAGACCCCTTCCTGAGGTCTGAGGTCCTGGCCTGGGGGTTGGATTGAGTGTGCAAGGGCCTGACCCCTCCGCTGCCCCCACAGCCCCGCATTTTACAGACCAGGAGACTGAATCTCAGAGGGTTTAATTATGTTGTAGGGTCACGCAGCTGTTCAGAGGTGGGGCCAGCTTTCAAATTCTGCTTCCTTTTAGTCTCCACCCGGAGGCCTTCAGTTCCCCTCGTGGCCACAGAATAGAGTTCGAGGCCCATAGTAACCAGTGGAAGCAATGGGACTGCTGGCAGAAGCAGAGGAAATGAAGAGGCTCGGGGTCATAGTGCCCCTCCCTGCCCTGTCCCTGTGTCCCCTTGCCCCGCTCAGCATCACTGGCCAGCCAGAAGGCCAGCTGCCCGCTCCGTCCTCACGCCTCTGCCCGCCTGCACTGAGTCCCGAGCTCCCGGGGCCAGGTCGTCAGCTTTGTGTCATGGGGTCATCCAAAAGGGGGGCTCCCCTTTCAATCCTGGGAAGAGGAAGGGGTAACCCACTGTGGGCTGTGGACCTCTCTCTGGGACTTTGGAGAAGTCCACTTCCTTCTTTGGGTCTGTTTGCTTCACTAAAATAAGGGGGAGGCCAGCGGAGGCTCTCTGTGCTCTCCCCTGGGTGAGTGTGCGGCCACGGGGGACAGCCAGCAGCCGCGGGCTATGCCGGGAGGTCTGCTCCTGGGCTTCGAGTGGCCCCTCACTTCCCCGTGAGGAAACTATGTAGGAAGCTTCACTGTCATTTTGCCTTTTATCTAAGTGGGGAAACTGAGACCAGGGCATGTGCTTAACCTGACCCCGGTCACCTAGCCGGTGGGGGGTGAGGGGGGATTTGAGTCAAGGAGTCTGGCCACAGAGCAAACGTGGCTTTCGCTCGCGCACTCTGCGTGTGAGGTGGACGCTGACCCGCTGGCGCTGGAATTGTCCTTTCTCGTGACAAGGCCCTGGGGCGGCCACCTGAGGTGCGGGGGGGGCCCCATCCATCCCGGGAGATGGAACAGCAGGTGGAGACGTGGGTCCCCACACAATCTGCACACAGAGGCTTCTCACTTCCAGCTGATGGCCTGGGCACCGTGGGGGAGAGGCCAGCCTGGTCCATGCGGAAGGAGCCAGGCTGCCTCCCGGGGCCAGGGGAGAATTCAATGTGACCCACCCTGCTGGCCAGCTGGGGCCCTCCGTGCCTTCCTGGGCTCTGCTGCTTCCTTTCACCCGACACCACACCCCAGGAAAATCATTGCCTGTGGGTGCCTGGTGCGTAGTAAGTGCTCACTTAATTTGGCTGTGTGGCTGAAGGTCATGAGGCCCTATCAAGTGTCTATCAGGGGCCTGCAGGGAGCACTGTGGCTCGGGGTAGCCGGGTCGCTCAGAGTGGCCTTTGCCCCTAAGGACACTTGCAAGGACAGTCGGCCCTGTCTTCTGAAGCACTTGGCTCTGGTCCCAGCTTGCCTGGAGGGTGCCGAGGAGGGAAGTGTGACTTTGCAAAACTTTGACAGCAAAAGTGAGCCACTAGGTCCCAGAGGCCCCACAGTTACTGTCAGGGAGCAAGTCCCCTCTCTTGGTGGTTCTCAGATGGGAGGAAGTGGTTTGGAACTGATGTGCTTATTTCCTCTGGAACTCTTGGGTTGGTGCGAGAGGGAGGAAGTTAGTCATGTGATATGGCCTCAATGCATATTTATTAAGGGAAGGGATGAACAGACAGATGGATGAATGAAGGGAGGCGGCGAGGGGGAGGGAGGGAGGGACAAATGGATGGAGGGGAGGGGTGGTTGGAGGGGTGGATAACTATACTAACAGGGTCTTAGTTTGCTGACAAGAACCAGCTGCTCTGGTCTGACATGCTGGAAATTTGACTTGAAAAATTTAAGTTCCAGCCTCTCTCCCAACTCAAGGAAATCAATTCTTTCAGAATATCACATGAAAACCCAGCAGCATCTATAAGTGCAGGAAACTAACTCGAAGTTGCTGGAACGAATCATTTCTAGGTCTTTAAGAGAGGCACTCCCCTTGGAAATGTGTTTTCACCCCTGGAAACTCAGAATGGGGACATGATATTAGGAAAATGATTTAAGTTTGCTGCAATGCATAACTGCCCATGTCCCCTGGACTGTGCCGGTGGAAGCAGGATGCATATTCGGGGCGTCGTGGGGTGCCCAGCTCCTCGACCATGTGGGCAGGCGAGCCGGCGAGCCGGCCTGGTTAGCATCGCCTTTTACCACTTGCAGTACAGAAGTATGACTTTTGTTGTACTTTAGTTGCCAGAGTCAGGAGTGATATTTATAACTGCTCTTTAGTATTGAGCATCCCCTCCCTCTTACATATAAGTTACATTTCTCAGACACATGCAAGAAAGCTGGTCTCTCGGGGAGGAAGCTGACACTCAGGAGAGGCAGAGACTCGCTCGGAGTCACTCTTCTCCGGCCGCTGACCCAGAATGTGATCCTCGAGTGGCTGATTGCCACTCTGGCTTTCCAGAAGCCCCCTCAGGTCCCTCACTCTAGATGTGTTAACAGTCTAAATACATCCCAGTCTGTCTGTGCCATAGGTTTTTAACGCCACTGTTGTACTTTTCAGACCTTATTTAGCATGTTTGCTCACCTTTTTCTAGCTGCAGAACAGCAGTAGCAGCAGATTTTGCCAGAACTTTGATTTAGGCTGACCTCCCCAATTTTAAAAGAACCACAACCCAGTTTCAGAGACTTGTGGCTCAGCAGCTCCTCGCAAAGCAGACGGTTCGCAGAGTCTGGGGCCCTTTCTCCTCAAGGCCGCGCTCTGCTTTAAATGCACACCTTGGTCCTTTCCACCTCGCTCTCGCCGAGGCTCTGCCTTCCCCCACGGCAGCCCTGGGAACCCCGAGAGCCTCTCACTAGCTGGGTGACTTGGACAGATCACGGAACCGCGCTGAGCCAGAAGCAAATAATCACGATTGTTCTGCAGAACACAGGGAGATAATTCTTCATGCCGTGCCCCAGGCCTCACACCTGTGCGCAGCCGTGACTCAAGACCCTCTGAGGCCAGAGTCCCAGACTTTGCCCAACACCAGGCTCTCTGGAACGCACCGAATGTGGAGTGGGCCACCTTTTGGGGCAATCCTAGTTCTCCAAAATTCTACTAACATTTTGTGCTTTCAGAATTCATATTCCTCACCCGCTGGCCTTTAACCATGTCTTTATCAGTCGCCGCCTCTGTTTATTAGTGTGTATGATTCTGGTTGCTGCTGGCTGTTCTCAGGGAAGAGCCTTCACCCCAAGCCTAGATGCACTCGTGGGGTCAGAACCCCCCTAGGCTCCACACACCCTCCCAAAACAACTCCAGGCTGACAAACTTGATGGAACACCTGCTGTGTCCGACCTGGCCTGGGCGCTGAGGTCAACTTAGCTGTTCAGCCTGCCCAGTGCAGAGCAGAGCCCCTCAGGGAGCGAGCAAGGGGGTCCCCGACCCACTTACAGGGAGACGGCGGAGGCCTGAGAATTGTGCTGGCTCGGCCAGGCCACGCTCCTGGGAAGTCTGACAGCGAGCGGCACTGGCTGTGGGAGAACAACTGTGTGCCAGGCCATTGTTCAGCCAGAAATCACCCTGTGCTGGAGGTGCCAGCCCAGCCCGCGCGCTCCTGCACCAGGCAGCCCCAGAGCAGCTGAAGGTGGCCAGCTCTGTGCCCCTGGCTGCCCTCCAGACACTGCTCAGCCTGCTCTCCCGGAGCCCCCATGGCTCCAGAAAGTCAGCCTCCACCAGGACAGGTCTGGGGGGCCCTAGAGACGCCTCTGCCCGCCCCCGCTGTGTTCCCGAGGTACCTTCAGAAGCACAGAGTCTCCCCTGGGAGTCGCTGAGGGGCGCGGGAGCACCTCACCGCCTCTCCATCAGTCGCTGTCGCTCCTGCAGAGTGAGCCGGCTCCCAGGGGCGCGGAGAGGCCCATGCTAGCAGGAACAGGAGTTGCTAAAGCGGCCGCACACTTCCTCTGCGAGAAATGGGGAAGGCGCGGGACCGAGCCTGAGCTGGCAGGTTCCTGTTTCAGCCTCTGCTCTGGGCGGCTGCGGCTGCTGGGAGGACCTGGAGGGAGCACTTGGGGATACGCACAGCGGGACCCCAGTGATCCAGGCTGCACCCGGGCTGACCCTTTGCTGCGTTAAGAGGCAGAGGGGGTGGGTGTTGGCTCCCACACCCCCGCCCCCAGCTCGCTAGGTGCGGCAGGCTGGGCTCAGGCGCAGCTTCTCTTTTCTGGGTTTCCTGATGTTTACTCCTTCCCTCTGTGGCTGCTGAATGGGCCTCAGAGCTGAGCCCTACAAGGACAAGGTCTTGTGCTTAGCAGAATGGCCATCCAAACCCCAACACAGAAAGGTGCTGCCCCCGCTTTCTGGACAGGCACTTCCTCCCAGCTGTGGGGCCCACAGGAGAATTTGGAGAGTGTGACCAATACTCATTTCACCCCAGGTTCTCAATGAGGCAGCTAACTAAACATGCACTGTGGGGGCTTGGCTGCCTCCTGGCCCCAGGGTGAGGGTCGGGAGAGAACATACGAGTGGAGACAGGAGCAGGGGGGCGTATTCCACGCCCATGCCACTGGGGGCACGCGAGAGTGATGTGGCAGGTCGTAGGGAATGGCAGAATTTCCTAAGAGATATGTGCTGATCTGCTTGGAGGTCAAATGTCACAATAGCTACAGCTTTCAAATGGCTCGCTCAAGAAGCCCTTTACATAGAGACGCTCAAAGAGAAGGCCAGACAGGAAACAGATGTCCAGAGGCTCGTACTTGGTGATTCCAAGGGGTGGGCGTATGTGCCTTGTGCTATTGTGCTAGTTCAACTTCTTGATGGCTTTCAAGTTAAATTACATAAGAGATCTTTCTCCCTATTGAGAGCAAGTGGTGCTAAGATAGGAAGACCCAGCACAGGGGCCTAGGCTTGTCGCTGCAGGGATGGAAGCTGCCACACAGGCCGGCTATAGGCAGAGTGGCCGAGAATTGCCCGCGTGAACTGGGCATGATGGATGACCTCACTGGGGTGGCCCCCTGGCTGGCCCCCCACTTCACAGAGATGACTGAGCAGCCAGTGGCCGGCCCAGAATCACACAGCAGCCCCGAGGCAAAGCGGCTCTTGCGCGGAGGGCTGGTGACGCAAGCCGCCCCAGCGCTGACACATGCCCCGACAGTCATTTAGAAACCCCACTCCTTGTGGTTATCAATAATAAATTCAAAACATCGGGGCTGTTTCTAAATTTAGAAGGAACTCTGCACCAGATAGAAGCTTCCTTAGACAACTTGTGAAAACGCCTGCTGTGGGACGCAGGGCTGGGCTTCTCCCCGCAGAGGCCTGGAAAAGGGGGTGCTGCTTTCTGACTGCCGCATGGAGGGAGCAAGGAGAGAGTAGACTTGGGGCCTCCTGCCTCCGGATGAGAACCTGGCAATCGGGTGTGGGGGAAGCAGGTTGGATGCCTCTCCAGCTGTGGGGTCAGCATTCAAGGTCATTGATGTCCTACGTTAGCACAAGAGGCAAGGACAGAAGCACTTGGCAGAGGATGGATGTCCCCACCAACGACCCAAGCAAGGAATCACCCTGTTGGCTGACGGTGTCAGGAGGACTTGCGGAGAGGCCCAGGGCCCTGTGTGTGCCAGCGTCTCACTTCCAGAGGGCTTTGCAGTCAGGGTCCATGCTGATGACCACAGGCTGATTACACTGGTCAATGGTGAGATTGTTACTGACTTTAAAAGGCCCTAATCTGTAGTATCTTGGTGTGCTGAACATGAATATAACCCTGAAAATTTTGTATTAGCTCTCGTTGTGAAGATATTTCAGATAATTCATTTTATGTTTCACCGTGTAAATTGATCCAGTAGGACTGCAACAACATCCTAAATCAGCCTAGAATTATGTCATTTTGCATCACATTGCAAAATACCATCATGCACACATCATCCAGAGTTGATGGCATCATTTTCTGATGCAATGCAATACTACTGCCAGGCAGCTGCTGAAGTAAGCTGACGTCAGCAGTACACTATAGAAAGCCCTATTGGAAAGGTTTAGCATTGAATATATTTCAGACTTTATGTGAGACAGTTTAAGCTACTGTTCCATAGAACTGTTATTATTTGATCCATTTAGGCACAATACATAGCATTAATGCCTCGAAAGTGTGTTAATAGCATGGACAACTTCTGCTCTGTTTGTGGGGAAGTGACATTTGCCAACCAGAAGAAAAATATGACTTCTCAAGTGAAGAAAACTTATCATCTTTACTTGGGATGCAAGGTTGGTGACCAAGACAAGCCTTGGGCCCCGCATATAGGCTGTGCTACATGTACAACACAGCTTTCACAGTGGTTCAATGGCAAAAGACCATCAATGCCATTTGCAGTCCCCGTGGTGTGGAGAGAGCCAAGCAACCACATAAAAGACTGTTATTTCTGCTTGGTTCCTCCTCTTTCTGGTGGAATAACGAAGCAAAAGAGGTCGAGAATAGTCTACCCAAACATTCTGTCTGCATTGAGACCAGTTCCACATGGTGAGGGACTTCCTATTCCAGAACCTCCAGCAGAATATTCTCTTGATTCATCTGATGAGGACAAGGGTGAGCCGACCTGTTCTCCTGTTCCATCAGCATGCAGTGATCCAGATTTTCACTGTGGTGCATCATCAACCCCAAACAGACTAACACAGGAAGAACTCAGTGGCCTGGTTTGTGATTTGGACTTATCGAGGAACAAGGGAGAATTGCTAGGATCAAGACTCCAATGATGGAATCTTCTAGAAGATGTCACAATTACTTTCTGTCGAAAGCACCACCAGCAGTTGGAGCCTTTCTTCAGAAAGGAAAGTACTCTGGTATTCTGTTCTGATATTGAGGGCCTCATGAATGCCCACTCACATGACCCACAAGAATGGAGACTATTTCTAGACTCTTCGAAACTGAATCTTAAGGCTGTGCTTTTGCACAATGGAAACCATCTTCCATCTATTCTATTCTTGAACAGCTGTATAAGAGACAAGGGAAGAAATCTAAGAAGTAGTCTATAACTTGGTTTTTTACAGTTATTAACCATAGGCCTAATACTATTGGCATGCATTTCGTGACGAAAACTTCAATTTACTGCAGTTTACAAAAAAAATTGGAGCCAAACTTAGAATTTGACTGTCATATTCGTGTTGAGAACATACAAATTGATAGGAAATGACTAATTTTATTTCCGTAACATGACTTTTGTAAAAATTTGTTGACCAGTGTTAGCAGATGCCCCGTGGGTGAGCGTTGCTCAGTTAAATAGGAGGACTCAGTCCTCACCCATTGAGGGGAAGTGATTCGCTATGTGAAGAGCCATCTACCCTCCCCCCGCACTCGTCGCCTGTCAGGAGCCAGGTGACCCATCCCGCAGACAGGCCTCTGGCAGGTATCCTGGCCCAAGCCAGACAAAGCCCTTGTCCTGCTTTGCATAAATGTGTTGGTTCCCTGGAGCTGTTCTCTTCCGACTTTGCTCAACCTAAACCTACTGCTTTTGCCTCGGGCAGGCTGTGCCAGTTCTCAGCTTTGGGAGGGTCACTCCGAGGTCACCCAGAGTTTGGGTCATTCTCTGAGCAGGGCCCAGGTGCATCTTTGCAACCTTGCTGTCTTGACTGGCGCCCTCCTGCTGCCCTGGCATGCCAGCTCTGCTATTTCCTAGATCCAACTCGGGTGTTCATGTATTTAAACTCCTATTAGATTAAGCGTTTATGGCAGGGGTGAGGAGATCTGTGGGGCAGTGTCTGTGACTCTCGCCGTCACCCAGGAGCTCAGCGTGGGTGAAACAGGGGCCAGCAGTGACCTGGGGGGAGCAGTGCGGCGGGACCCTGGCGCTGGTTCAGCAGAAGCCAGGGAAACAGCTGGAGGTGTTGCGGTTGACCCGTCTGCACGGGGGCTGATACTGACCATGAGATGAGTCCACCAAGCCTCAACCTCTGGCAGGGCAGGCTGGCGTGTTCAGTCTGTGCCCTCTAGGACTTCATCATGGCAGGACTTCTGCTGCGCCTTTTCTGGTGTTGGAAGTGACTTTGTCTGCCACTCATGGGTCACCCTGTTTCTAGAATCTTGCCCCTCTCAAATGCTTCAACTTGGAGCAGGCTTCTAAACCACGTCTCTCACCTCCTGTCTCAGCGCTCCTCCCAGCCTTCCATGGTGCGGCATCCTTGGCAGTGGTGTGTACTCCTCACCACCTTCTCTGTCCCAGCCTGCGTCCCCGTTCCCTACCCTGGCCCCAGTTGCCTGGACAGATCTGCTGGGTTTTGCCTCCGAACGGACCCCTGCCGTTCCACTGACTTCCATGGACACCCCTCAGTTCAGGATCTGCTGGAGTCAGGGGCCAGTCTCCTGAGGGGCAGCCGGGGCTTTCTTTGCTCCTTTTATCTTAAGAGTCACAGTCAACTCACGGGGCCCAGGCGCGCTTGACCTGCAAGCATGGGGCAGCCACTTCCCCCACACTTCTCCTCTCCTCAGAGGTGAGCATCTTTGTCCAGAGGCCCAAGCCACAGGCTGACTCATGCCACATGGGAATGTGGAAGTAAAGTGGGGTCACAAAGGCAAGCATTTCCCGGACGGCCCGCAGCTGCCCTGGAGGTGAGGCAGCCTCATCGCACCAGCACCCAGACTGTGTGGGCGCCCAGCTCGCGCTCTTGTTCAGCCCCCTGAGATGCTAAGAGGGAACATCCTATTGTCCAGTCTCATCCATCCTCTCCAAACTGTTGATCATGCCTAGACGGTAAGAAAGTTTTGAGCAGGCATCCGTCCCACATAGTTGCACTGAGTCATACCTATGACTCGATAACAAATGCTCTGCAGATACAACACATTTTAAAAGAAGACAACGACTTAAATGATAGCTATAGGTAAATATTCTAGAATTTTCTCCCTGCGCTCCAGTGTATAATCTTGTGCACCCTATTTGAGTGACTGAGACTTGACTAGAAACAGAATGGAGGAGCAGGCATCATTTCTAAACAAAGAGAATCTTGAGACGGCATTATGGAACATTGCATTTTATCTCCCCTCTGTGCAAGAGTCCCTCTTCTGAGACGGATCCAGAGATCTCTGTGAACTCTGTTTACGAACAAAAACGGGCTTCCCATGAGGAAAAAGAGTCCAGGCCGGGTGGTCTCGGGGGTGGGGGCTGCACAAAGAGGATTCTCTCAAGGGGCTCTCATCATGCTTCCACCTTCATTTCTATGTTGGTTTGATATGCAAAAAAAGGTCCATCCCATGAGAGCAGGAGGGCTGTTTTGTCATTGCCTGACAGCAGCACCAGCACAGCCAACAACCATGCAGTATTTACCAGAGGAAGGAAGGGCCTTGGGAGGGAGCCGGGCGGGAGGGACATGGGGGCAAGGGAAAAATGAAGTTCCTCTCCCTGGAGATCCTGGCCTTTCTTAGCACTCTGTGGTCCGCTCACGTATCAGTACGTGTTTTTGTCACCAGTATCAGGTGGCCGCTCATGTATTCATACGTGTTCATCTAGTCTCCGGTTTTTCACGCCGCGGTGGATTATTTGGAACTATTAGGAGCTGTTTCTTGGATCATACTCAGTCTAGAAGCTTGACACATTGTTTTGGTGAAAGTGTAAGGTGTTTTATGAGAGATATGACAGTTTTTTTTTAATATCCAGTAGTTCAGGAGTTGGGTGTGTTTTATTGAATGCTTCTACCATTCATGCGGTGGCACAGAAAATGGCCGGCCCCAAGGGCTGGTAAATTGAAAGGGCACTTTGTGTTAAGACCTTAATCCTCTTCAGATTCCTTGTAGCACCAGCATATAGGAGGGGCTCCAAGATACCCATGGAATTACCCCTGGAGGAGGGCTGGGCTGTGTCCTGGGCATCTGGGTGAAACAGCTGCTGGACACTTAGTGATAAGGGCCTTGCAGCCCACTCTGGCGTGGCCGGCCTTGTCACAGCTCTGCCCTGGTATTTCCATCTCATAAAAAATGATAACAATAAAACGTGCCCAACCACCTCTAAATGTGCGTGAACAGCACCGAATGCGGTTAATATCCGTAATGGGATGACTATGGCTTTTATTAAAGTCCCCGCGAATACTTTCATTCCAGAAACCCCGATACTTCTGTGAGATACGCTTTGTGACTCATGATAGGATCCTGTCATTAGCTGAAGATGAGCGAGCTCCAAACTGGCCTTGATGTAATTTTAAACGGTGTCATCCATTTATAAGTGGCTGGATGGGTGTGAAATTGTCAGCTGGGGCTGTCGTTCCCCACTGAGCCGCAGCTAATTACGCCGGCAGCGTGGGGCACTGAGGGGGTGCAGGAGACAATGTGGCTCTGGCGCTTAAACTACCCTCGCGGGACTAAGTGTCGAGCCAGAATCCCCTTTCAGACTGGAGACAAGTCCACTGTTTTTGCTTGTTTGTTTGTAGTTTGAGGAACCACCTTATAAACGATAACAGCTGACATCTCTATGGGGCTGTACTGGTTAGAGGGTCTTTTCCAAATCTGCACGTTGATGTAATTTTCACAAGCACTCGTTGGCACATCCACTGTGATTTCAGCAACTGCTGCTACTTATCAGAGACCCGAGGCAGGTAAACACTACACGGACTCAATTCATCTCAACAAACCAACGAGGCGCGCACTCTCCTCATTTTACATTTGGGGAACCCGAGGCCTGAGGGCCTGAAACGGCTTTCCTAAGGACACAGCCGGTAAGCGGAGAGGCTGGTCTTGACCCTGGGCTAGTGGACCCATGGCCCCTGCTCTTAAAACCCCTCCTGGAGATCTTGTTCTATACCCATGTCCCCCTCAAGGAAACCAAGACCCTGAGGGTAGCCGCTCACCACGTGGTCAGCCTGGATTCGATGAGATTCTTCTCATCCCAGAGCCCAGGCTCTGCCCGCTGTTGCTATGATGTGGTTTATCCCTGCTCTCACCTGACGACCTGAAGGGGGTGGTGTGGACAGGATGTGAAGGAGGCTCATAGAGACGCATCAGGGTTTGAACCACAGTCCCCTGGAATGTCCTCACGGGGGAGTTTGGGCACAGCATCTGCTTGCATTATAGGCCTGGTGCTGTCAGGAGGTGCTTTTGCCTGCACCCTGCTCACATGACCCCTGTGGCACATCAGGCCAACGCATATGGCGTCCCTCTCTATGCCCTGTGCCTGCTTTCTTGGCAGGGGTCGCTGTGGGTCATGTCCACTCTGCCCGTGTCACTGTCCCCTGACCTCGGCACAGTCGGGCAGGCACACCCACCAGCACGTGGGCACTTCAGCACCCGCTGTTCTTCCCCAGGGCAGGCACGGGAGCCCTTTCTGCTGGTCCCGAGCTGGTTGTGCCGTGGACTGAAGAAGGGATGGGTGGCAGGAAGGAAGGGAGGGAGCTATGGAGAGAGGGGGGCAGGCTGGAGGTGACTGGGGGGAACAGTGATCAGTTCCAGCGTTCTCATTTCTAGAAGATGTTGCTGGGTTCATGATTCTTCCAGACTCATGCTCCCTAGGGACGTTCTTCAGACATCATGGCTGACTGCAGGAGTCAGAACTTGCAGGGAAAATCTGTGGCTTAGTCTTTGGTGGTAAGAGTGAAAACCCCCATTCTGGGCTGGCTTCCTGCCCAGGCACCCCTACCTTTACCCACCTTGACATTAGACACATTAATGCCTTGCTGGGCAGGGGGCTGGTAACCCCACATATAGCTTACAAATCTTCACCAATCCACACAAACCCAAGAGCTGTCAACAAAACTATGACTTTAAAAATGGAACCGGTGAAGTTAATTGAAGATCTGTCAATTAGGCCGCTAAGGGATAATAAGCAGAGATCCAAACACTTCTTTCCAATTTCTAAATCCATATTCTCACCACTTTCCTACACTGCACATTGTTTTACAAAGTCGTTAAAGAATGGCCGTGCAGAACCAGTCAGCCAGGAGGCATGTGGTCCTTCTGGTAGTAACAGAACTGAGGGAAACAGAAGCCGAAGGAGCCAGGAGAATGTCTGAGCTGCAGAGGCTCGCTGCTAAGCCCTCCCACCCAGAATTCCCCACACCCTTCCCCAGCTGAGGTAACTGAGGCTTGGAGAGGGAACTAACTCTTTCAAAACTAAGGAAGCAGACAGGGGAGGTAAAATGGGCGAAGGGGACCAAGAGACACACATTTCATTCACAAATATGTCACAGGGAACACAGCGTGGGAACTAAGTAATAGTATATTGCCAACCGGAAAAGTGCTAAGGAAAAACCGTAACAGACATAGACATGATGGCCGTCATTTCCCAGTGCCTGCCAGCGCTTGGGTTAACAGGCGGGACACCTGAAACTGGTAGAATGCCGGATGCCAGTCATCGTCCATTTAAAGAGTAGTGCTAATAATTATTATTAATTGCACTGAAAAAAATTCAGCACATATATATGCACGGAGAAGAAAAAAAAATGGAAGAGAAGGAGCGCAGCCACTTTTCTGCCCCAGGCTGTTCACCAGAAAGAGCAAGACTTAGCCTTTCTCTACAGTTCAGCTACGCATGTCCTCATTCTGGAACAGCTGGTCCTGCAACAAAGCCAGGTGACTCAGTGACCA
The DNA here is from genome assembly GCA_004024925.1 of Scalopus aquaticus. Lineage (NCBI taxonomy): Eukaryota > Metazoa > Chordata > Mammalia > Eulipotyphla > Talpidae > Scalopus > Scalopus aquaticus. Next base: position 45,536 of record PVIJ01002694.1, read on the forward strand.
GAAAGAAGCATCCAGGCACTGCTATGAGTTATAATTATGAAATGACTTTTTAAAGGCAACACGTACCTGCTGTGCATGTGAATTGCTGCCTGAGCATGGAGGGGGAGGGGTGTTCGACCTCTTGAGATAAGGGGCACCTGTCACCCCGGCCATCACTCAGGATGTCACTGGGCAAACGTGGCACCTTTGCCTGGGACATCAGGACTTTTCAAGCGCCAAGTATTTAAATGGCTCTGACAGCCAGGAGGTGGCTGAGGCAATTAGATGTAATGTTTGTGACAGATGGAAGAGACATTTTGTCAAGTCTGCAAGAACCTGCAGGAAAAACACGACAGCCGGGCAAGCTCCCTTCTGGGTGGAGCCGAAACCCCGCTCCTTGTGTTTTCTGAGGCAGAGAGGCGCGTGGAAGGCCCTCCTTAGAGGTCTCCCACCCCGGAATGGCAGGGCTTGGCCTCCTCTGTGCTTCCACAGGCAGCCACGGCCCTAGGGACAGAGAGACAGGTCTGGGAAGGTGACTGGAGGAGGGAAACTGAAGGGGCCCCAGGGCCTCCATCCCTGCTCCCTTCGGCACAGGAGGCCCAGCGGCCTGGTGGCTTCAGAGACAAGTAGCCTGGATCGAACTCCAAAGCAGTGGGGGAAGGAGCAAGTCCCTCTCTTCTCGGAGCCCCTGCCGCTCTAATGAAAGGGGCACAACGTTGCTCCCTGGTTCAGAGGGGCAGCACACCTTAAGGGCAGTGTGTATAAAGACTCCAGACATCCACTCCCTGCTGGAACCTGCCTTGGCTTTCCTCCATGTGTAGACACAATCTTCCCTCCGACCCTGGCAGAGACGATTTGAGATTTAAGTTGGCAGATAAAAGCATGCCAACGTACACCCTCCCTAAAGAACAGTTCGTCAATACACAGTACACAGAGGTTGTAAAATCTGTGTAGACTGCAAGGGGGGACCCCTCCACCTGGGCGCAACAAAAGCCTGTCAGATGTCACTGCAAAAGCACAAGCAGCAAAGTCTAAATAGACACCGTGGACTTTGTCAGACTTAAGAACATCTGCATGGCGAGAGGAACCATTGAGAAAGAAAAATATCAACCCACAGAAGGGAGAAAATGCTTGTAAATCATGTATCTGCAAAGGGACTTGCCTCCAGAATATATAAAGAACACTTACAAATCAATAACACAAAAGATAAATAACTCAATTTTAAAATACGCAAAGGCTCTGAATAGATATTTCTCCAAAGAAGATAGACTCTTGGCCCATAAGCCCACGGTGAGCATCATTAGGTGGTAGGAAAATGCAGATCAGAACTACAATGAGCTATTGGTTCATACCCACTGACAGGCTAACAAAAAAAAATGATAATAAGTGTCACTGAGGACGTGGCGACACTGGAACTCTTGTACAATGCTGGTGAGAATGTAAAGTGGTGTGACTGCCATAGAAAACATTCACCATTTCTCAAAAGAATAAGCTTCCATTTACCATCTGACCCAGCGGTGTCATTCCAGGTAAAAAGGGAAGAGAGAAGAAGAGAGACCCACGCATGAGGAATTCCATGTGAGCATTCACACAGTATTCTCTGTACTTGCCCCAAAGTGGAACAACCCAAATGTCCATCAGTTCATGGATAAGCAAAATGTTTATTCAATGAAATATTACTTGGCATTAAAAAGGAGTGAAGTAATGATTCGCCCTATACCACGGAAGCAGCGGGAGAAGCCAGACACTGAAGACCGCCTATCATAAGATTCCGCTTGTAGGAATTGTCAGCACAGGCTGCGCTCTCGAGACAGAAAGTAAATGAGCAGTGGCCTGGGGCTGGGAGTGAGGTGGGAGCCGAGCCTGCTAATGGGAACAGGTTTCTTTGTGGGGTGATGAAAATGTTCTAAAATTAGACTCTGGTATTGTTGTGCAAGGCTGGGGCTCTAACTAAAAACCACTGAATTGTGTGCTGTAAATGAGTGAACTGAGTATGTGAGATATATTTCAAGTTCTTTTTAAAGTTACTGCAAGAGGCCAAGAAGCATAGCTTAAACTAAACATTCATCATACATGTATAACACAAAAATCATTTCCTTGAATGAAACTTTTCACATGGTATCAATTTAATGGTTAAACCTTTAAAATGTAGTGCACACAGCTCATTCAATGCATTTTTATTTCTCTCAGAAAAAAAAACATATATACACCCTTTGACCCAGTAATTCCTTATATGAGGAAATTGTCACGGACATGTAAATAGATTTAGCTATAAAGATGTACATTGCAGTATTGCCTAGAACAATAGAACAATATTTTATTAAATATTAGCTGAATAGTGACCCTTGTAATGCCCATACTGCTAAGGGAAAGTCATCTCATTTCTCTGCAGCAACCCATGGAAGTTCTCCAGACATTATGTTCCTTCTTCCAGGGGAAGAGAGGGTGCCAAACAGCTAGGTATCAGAGCTGGATTTGCATCCAGGGCAACCATACTTCACGGCCTGCAGGTCCTTCTAGCTTCTCTGTGACCCTCCCCCAACAGCCCAAGCACCTGACTCATGCTGGTGTCAGAGACTCTCTCAGTGAACAGGCATCACGCTGAACGATAGTCACAGTGGACACTGAGGGCAGAAGACAGGTTCAGAGCCAAGATGGTCTTGCTTATTTCTTACATATAAGTGGATGGTTGGATGGATGGATGGATGGATGGGTGGGTGGGTGGATGTGTGGATGGATGGGTGAATGGATGGGTGAATGGATGGATGGATGGCCGATACATAGGTACAGCTCCTTTTGGAACCAAATGGGAAATGTGTGAAAGAGTGACTCAATTGGTTATTTTCTATTTAGGTAACACGGGGTCTTCCTGCTTCCTAGGGTGACTGCGAGTGTGTGTGTGAGAGTGTCAGTGGGAACTCTGCATGAAGCAGAATAGGACGCCTTTGTAGCAAAGTGACTAAGGCCACAGACACAACACGGCACCTTTCAAGCCATCATGTGAGACCACTCTCCACATGGATCTCAGGAAGGCTCCCCCCACCCCCTTGTTCACTGCCCTGGTCACCCTTGCTGGGATCTTGTTGTGGGTCGCCCCCCTCCAGGTGCTCACAGGTGGAATGGAAGCTAGAGGCTGTGACGTGCTTGGGTGTCATGTTTTCAGTGGCACCAGGTACTGTGGAAGGGAAGCATAATGCTTTGTAATCCTGGCTCTGCTCCTTTCCATCCAAGGACTGAACATGTTTCCTGCCCACTCTGGGCCTTGGTCTCTGCAGCTGTACAGAGGGGCTAATGATACAGGGTAGTTGGGAGGACCCAGGAGACGTGTGTGGATCACTTGGCTCTTAAAAGGGGCTTTAGAAATGATGAACTCTCTTTCCATTCCCTTTATTTTATTTTTGTGTATTCCACACATTAACTGTCTACCACTTATGCATTTTAAACAAATTAGGCTCACGCTGTTTATATTATTTTATACCTGTGTTGTTCCCCTCCCCCACCACCATCCCTTGTCCTTTCCTCCCCCTCCCTCTTAACCCCAGAGCCCTCAGGGTATTTATTAACACCTGTCAGTTTGTGAAAGTTATTTATGTTGTCCAATTGTCTGCTACATAAATGTCCAGTATTTACGTCTGACTTATTTTGCCACACTTAATTCCCTCACTTCCCTCCATTTTTGCGCATTGCATCTTTCTTGTGGCTTTATAATACTCCATGTGTGTGTCCTCGATCATCTGTCAGAGGACATGAAGGCTGCTTCCAGCTCCCAGCTGTTGTAAATAATGCTGCTATGAATGTTGTCGTCCATTTCTCTTACACATTTATATATGATTTACTTGATTTTACATTTTGATCCTCCCTTTCACAACCATCAGTCTGTCCTCTATGTCCACAAGTTTTTGTTTTTTTTTTTTTGCTTTCTTGGTGTTGTTTTTTTTTAATCTACATGTAAGTGAAATCATAAGGTATTTTTTCTTTCGATGGCTTATTTCACTTATCATAATGCCCTTAAGGCCCACCCATGTTGTTCTAAATAGCAAGATTCTGTTCTTTTTTATGACTGAATAATATTCCATGGTATATATACACTACTCTTTATGCACTCAGCTATGGATGGGCACTTATGTTGTTTGCATATCTTGGCTTTTTAAAATAATGCTAATGTACATAGGGGCACATACATCTTTTCAAGTTAGTGTTTTCATTTCCTTCAGATGAATACTCAGAAGTGAAATTGCTGGATCATCTGGTAGTTCTATTTTTAAATTTCGGAGGAAGCTACATGCTCTTTTTCATAGTAGCTATACCAGTTACTGTCTCTCCAACTGTGGGTTCCCTTTTCTCTACATCCTCACCAAGTTACACAATGTTAAGGTGGAAAGATGGAGATGGAGCGAGCTCGAGGGGCTCCTGTCCCAGGGTTTGGGGCAGGAGGGAGCAGCCCCGCTGAGCTGCACCGTGCTGCTCCTCCCTGTGCCACGGGGAGACCAGGCTGCTCCTTTCCCTGCAGGATTCCTGCAGTCAGTCATGGTTTGTGAAGAATGACCTCATTTTCTTACACAGGAAGTTATTTTCAGAATTTTAAAGAGAATGACAGTGTAGAATAAGTCAATTAGGAGGCGTGCAGTAGTCCTGGTAGTAACAGAACTGAGGGAAACAGGAGCCCAGGAGCCAAGAGAACATCTGAGAGGCAGGGGCTTCCTGCTGGGCCCTTCCGCCGGGAATTCCACACACCCTTCCCCAGTCTGAGACCCCACTTCACAACAGAGGGGACTGAGGCTTGGAGAAGGGAAGCATTTTGCACACACACGCGTGCACACAAACACACACGAAGCAGTACATTCACTGAGCCTCCTTCAACCCTCATGGCCATACACCGTGATCCTGCCTGGCTTTGGGGGGTCCTGCGTGAGCCAACTCCTGGGCTCCACTCAGTGACCGAGGCAGACACTGAGCTTCCCGCCACCCTTCTGTCCCCATAAGGCAGATGTCACCATGCCCCTCCTAGGTGAGGAATCCCGTGACAGGAGAGGGGGTAGGGGCTCCAGGAAGGAGAGGAGAAGGGGAGCCAGCAGCTCCCAAGGGCCACGCCACACAGAGCCACCTCCTCTGACTCACAGATCCCCTGAGGCAAGACCTGGGGTCTCCTTGGACAGCCAGCTTGGCACGGAACCCAGCCCCTGCAGGTGCTTTGTTCAGCGGCAGCTTAGTGGAAGAAGGCTCATGCGTGCTTCCTGCTGGAACACACTGAGGGTCCATCTCAGAGCAAGCTGTGTGTGTATGTATGTGTGTTTCTGAGTTTGTGTCTGAGGATGTGTGTATGTGTCTCTGAGCGTATATGTGTATATCTGATTGTGTGTCTGTTTCTGAGGATTTGTGTGCCTGTGTGAGTGTGTCCCTGAGTTTGTCTGTATGTATCTATGTGTATGTTTTGCCTGTATGTTTCTGTGTGTGTGAGTGTATGTGTATTTTGAGGGATCTTCTCTGTGTGAGTTTGTGTGTGTCTGAGGGAGTGTCCGTGTGAATGTGTATGCATGTCTGTGTGTGCGTGTGTCTGAATGTATGTGAGCGTGCCTGATTGTCTCTGTGTGAGGGTGTGTGTTGTGAGTAGTTGTATGTTTGTCTTGTGTCAGTATGTTTCTGAGTGTGTTTGTGTGTGTGAGTGTGTGTCTGTGTGTTCCCAAGGGAGTGTCTCTGTGTGAATGTGTGTGCCGTTGTGTTTCTGAGTGTGTGCGTGAATGTGTGTCTGTGTCTTTCTGCCTGTGACTGAGTGTGACTGTCGTGTGGTTGGCAGGAGCATGCCTGGCTCTGTGGTGATGGTGATGGTTAACTGAGGTCGTGGCCCCTCCAGGAAGAAAAAGCTGTGGCCAGCAATTGTGGTTTTGCCCCAATCTATTTTTAAAGTTAAATAAGCAAAAACAGCAAGCCGGAAGCTCCTGGCTCTTGAGTAGCTCGGGCAGATCTGGACAAAGTGTGAGCAGGGACTGAGGGGCTGCTGAGGAGCCGGCTGACCTCTGCGGGCCTGTGAAACCCCGAGGACTGCCCTCCCCACACGAGAGGACACCGCCCCGGACATCCTCACCGCAGCCCATGAGGTGTGGCGCCCGTTCGTGCACAGGGCTGGGGCCACCATCCCCAGGTGCCAAGTCGCCTGCCCAGGGCCGCTGCCTCAGCAAGTGCAGGGCCGGTGTGCACCCTGGCCCCGAGAGCCGCTCTTAAATGCTCTGCACACACCCCAGTCTTTGTCTCCCATCAAGGGCTTCAGACTGAGGGCAGAGCCGGCCGTTGGCCTGTTTACCCACTGATTTTCCATGAAGAATGAGGTTTCCTTCAGAAAGATCGATTAAAACAACGTTCTCAAAGAGAGGAAAGTTCTCTAAGCCACCAGTCACTGTCACCCACGCCTTCCACCACTTCCTCAAGTCAGCAGTGCCAGCTTTTTCTAGCTGTCGAGAAGGTCACAAACATCAGAGGCCCCATCCTCAAATCCATGTCCACCCACACCCCACCTGTGGGGACCCCTCCTCAGCCCTCCCTGTGATGGCCTGTTCAGGTTGCAGTTGAGAGCACTGGGCCTTGAGCTTGACTTAGTGTGCATGTGTGTATAAGCATGTGAGTATGTACCAGTATGTACATATGTGTGGACGCACATAAGCACAAATACATTGAAAATGTGTGAAAGATATGCAAATGTGCAGGTATGCAGGTGTATACACATGTGCATATGTATACATGTGTGTGCGTGGGTGGCTGTGTGAGAGCATGCAGTGCCCACATGTGAGAATGTGTATATGCATGTGGGTGACTGTATAAACGTGTGTGCAGGTGTGTGAATGACTCTGTGTGTGTGTGTGTGTGTGTGTGTGTGTGTGTGTGTGTGCTATTAAGACAATATCACTTGTTCTTAAAAGAGCTGACTCCTCATCAAAGGAGAGGGAAACCCGAGGGCACAGGGACTCACAACGGGGCGACAGATCCCCCCACTATCTGAAAGTTGGACATGCCTTCATGCTATGATTTGCTTATTTGCGGGCCTGGGAATGCTGTTGCCAAACACGTGTATAGAACACTATGTTATCATAAGTCTCGCTGCCCTCATGAAGAGGCTGGTCGTGGGACTAGAACCTTCCCCTTCTCACCCAGGTCCTGGAGACAACAGACGAGAGCCCAGTCACCTGAAGCCACAGGCTGGCCCCGCCCCTTGCAGGATAGCTGGCCCTGGCCTGGTGACTCAATTTCCTTGTTTCTTCCTTTCCGACCTCGTGTAGCGGGGACATCACGTCAGCTAATGACAGAGCTGCTGTGAGCATCCGATGAGGGCACACAGGGCACGCTCTCCAGTGAGGATGTCCTCAGTTGTCCCTGCCGCCCTGAGGGGAGCCTGGGTGTGAGCTGGGGGCAGAGGCCACCGGCTGGGCCTGGGCTCCCCCCAGCCAAGCCCTTCCCCTGCTCCCCTCCCCCGCTCTGAGCCAATACCCAATTTCCCTGAGCGCCCTGGCCCCTTGTTGGCCCTCCTGGGGTGCGGAGCCGCTAGGGCCTCAGGGAGGACAGGCCTGGCAGCTGACTGAGCTGCCTTGACCCTGCTGGCCTGGCCCCTCTGTTTCCGCCCTCTCCTGGGGGCGTCTCTGCCCAGCCCTGTCTTCACAACAGCCAGGACAGCTGACTGGCGGGCCAGGGCGGGGTGGCAGCTGCGGCTGCGCCTCTCTTGGCCATCCCCCAGAGGACAGTTCTGATCCGCTTCTGAAACCATCAGTCTTTTGCTTCCATTTCCGTCATAGCCAAGATGGAGGGTCCCTCTGGCCCGTGTCCTGCTTCACAGTGAGGAAACCGAGGCCTCGGGAGACGCTCGCTCGAATAGGCTGTTGACGGACCTGAGCCCCCACACGCCAGGGCACCCCCAGGGTCCTGGCCCTGAGTGGGTGCAGGCCGCAGAGCCCTGCAGGCCTGAGATCGCTGGGCTGAGAGGGTGAGGGGCGGTTCGGCGTGGGCTCTGAGCTCCCCCTCTCCCCCAGGGCGGCTCCCCGCTCTCCCCCGCCGCAGTCATCAGCCCGGAGACAGCTCGGCAGCAGGCAGCTGCTTTGGCGAAGGACGTCGGCTGCCCTACCTCGTCCACCCAAGAAATGGTGTCCTGCCTGCGTCAGACGCCCGCCAGCGCCCTCAACGACGCCCAGACCAAGGTGCGCGTTGTGTGCCAGACGGGGAGGGACCTTCCAGGGAAACCGGGCCCAGACAGGGGACGTGACCAGCCAGGGCCAGGCTGGCTGATGACCGGCTTTCCTGACCCCAGTGCGGGGCTGGGGCCGCCCACGTCACGGGCCTGGGCGCACCCGGAAGGCCGGCCCCTCCCTGCAGGCCGATGTATCTGGTGGGGATTATGGCCCTGAGGGACTGGGGTGGCACCATGGCAGGTGATGCTCCTGCCCCACCCCTTTAGAGAGGACAGTGTGTGCTTCCTCTTCCGGCCGGCAAGGTCCTGTTCACAGGCCGTGGCCTCTGGCTGACCCTGACTTGCTGCGTGAGCATGAACAGGATGGAGCCTGACCATCTTGGCGAGCGCCTGAGCCCCTGGCGGCGAGCCTGCACCCCCACCCCCAAGGGTGGGCTGGTCAGGGGGCGGCCGACACTGTCAGATCCTGCAGCCACCACCGCTTCCTCCAGCAGGCCTCCTCCTGCCTTTCTCACACCCCTCCAACTCATCCCACTGTTGCCAAGAGGCTCTGGAAAGTTCCCCTGGAGACTAACAAGTGCTCAGAGCAAGCCTGACCTCCCGGCCCTGGTCCTGTCCTGGTGTCCTGCCTGCCCCCTCTCTCCTCTCCCAGGGAGCCCCGTCTGGATGACCAACCTCTGTGTCCGTTGTGGTTAACACCTGGCTCAGAGAGGCAATGCTGCTGATCATTCTAGAACCATGGTTCAAAAATCCACACACATCACAGCCTCCCTTTCACCTGATGCAGCTCCTGGCGGTCAGCGGCCCTTTCCACTACTGGGGGCCTGTGGTCGACGGCCAGTACGTCGTCGAGGCTCCTGCCAGAGCCCTGCAGAGGTCCCCGAGGGCCAAAGTGGATCTTCTCACTGGGACATCCCAGGATGACGGAATCATCAGCAGAGCCAAGGCTGTGAAGGTAGGCAGGGGCGCCCCACAGCTCCCCACAGCTCTGCCCTCGAGGGCTGACCTTGGTCAAGAGTCACCCACGACAACGACTTACTGTAGGTTACAAAGCCAGCCCTGAAAACCTGCCCTGCCCAGAGGCTCTAGAAGGAGTTTGGGGGAGGGGGGTGATGAATTGATATGGGGCGGGGGGCGTCAGAAACAAGCCCCTTCCTGCTTGGGAGCTGCCCAGACGCTCCACGTTCACCAGTGACAGCCGTCAGTGAGGGGCAGTGGGAACTGCCCGGCTGACCAAGGGGCTTTGTGGCTTCACGATTCCTGGCCCCGGAGGCCCCTCCCTCCATGAAGGGTGCTGGTCCCATAGAGGAGAGCTGGGCAGAGAAACCCGACACCTGCTTCCTACTCGGGTGTTCTACCAGGGAGAGCAGGCACCTTGCAACGGGCCAGAGCACTTGCCGAGGCTGTTGGAAACACGGCCAAGTGGGAGGAAGTGGGGAGGTCTTTTATCTGCCCAAACACACACTTCCTGCTTGGACCAGTCCTGGCCCCTCGCTAGGACAGGGCCCGGCCTGGGAAGGCCCAGCTCATGCTCTCCAGGCAGACCCAGCCTTCCTTGTCCAGTTGCTCCTGATAGACTCTGGGTGTCCAGCCTGGAATGGTGGCCCCAGTGCATAAAACAGCTGGGGACACACCCTCCTCACAGGCTCTACAGGACAAAGGGCAGCGTAAGCTCAGTGCAGTAGAGAGAGGATCATGCATTTGGCCCAGCAGGCCCTGCACTCCTGGGGCTATTCCTGTGGGGGCTGCTGCTCGCTCAGGGGACCATCTTACAGCAAGCAAAGCACCACTTTCTCATGATATATGGGCCAGGGCGTTACCCAGAGTTAATGACTGTGGCAAAACTTGGGAAGCCCCTCAAACACCCATGAACAGGAATGAGGTTGACTAAGTCAAGATACACACAAACTGTAAGATACTATGCAGATGATAAAAGGAATGTGCTAGATACATCACTGCCAGTTCAGGGATGCCCGAAATACATCATGAAAAGAAAAACAAAAAATAAGAATGCAGAGGAATGTGGGATATTTTAAAAACAACCAACCTGTATATGGCAATATATATGTGAACAGGCCTAATATCATGTGGTCTTACATGAAAGAATAGCATAAAAATGATACACAGCGAGCAATTAACATTGGCTGCCTCAGGACGTATCTCGGAAAATTATGTATTAGAATTTCATGGTGCTGATTCAGTGGACCCCTCAGTATAGACTGGGACCACACAGGTCCACTGAGGCACAAATTCCTTCAGTAAATAGAGTTGGTGCCCTGTGTCTGTGGGTCTGTACTCAGGGATTCAGCCAACCGTGGATGCCGGTTGGTTGAATGCATGGATGTGGGCCCCCCACCCCGCCCCAATACAGACAATTGACTTGAAGGGACTTGAGCGTCATGGATTTCAGTGTCTGAGGGGGAGACGGAAAAGTCTTGAAATCAGTCCCCTGGGATCCAAGGCAGGGCTGTAGCTGAGTGTTGGGGGACTCAAAAGTTAGACTTGCATTTTTAACTGGGCGGGCGTTGCGCCCTTAATGTCCACATTGTTCAATTATATTGTTACATATCTGTAGGTTATGTGTACATATGGGTGTCTATGTTTGTGTGTATATGTGTGTACATATATGCATATGCATGAGAGGAAGGGAAATGAGTGTGTGTGTGTGTGTGTGTGTGTAAGAGAGAGTGTGTTGGGGGGGTGGCATAGGACAGAGCCTAGTCGCTATAAGCTTCCATCCAGCTTACTCACAGCCCTGGAAAAAGAACTCTGGCACCTGCTCCATCTCTCCATTTTTCTGCTGAGCTCCTGTGTAAAACCCAGCTCTTACCTTAAGGTGCTGGGACTTTATTAACAAACCCACCCAGCCCCCAGGAACCTCTGACATGATGACCCTGCACAGCTAGCCCTGGATTTTCTTCTCTAAAGTAGGGGGTCTTCAAGTTTCTTTTGATCAAGCTCTTCAGAAGTTAAAAAAACAGTGTAGTCATTTAAGTATAATTACATCTATGTGTCCTCTTGTCCTAATACACTGAATTATTATTAAAATTCATAAAAACAAAAAATACACACAAAGCACAAGAAAGAATGTTCTTACAGTCACGCTGCACCCTCCAGCACCACTGGAAATGGTGTGTGGGCATTAGGCACGGCTCTGCCCCCGCAAAGCAGACAGAGATGGCCACTGCCCCTGGGCCCGTGACCGTAACGCCGCCCTGCGGGCAGGTTGTGGGAACTGCGTGGCAGGTCATCCTGGCAGCTGCGCTTCTTTAGCCCATCCCTCTGCCACCTCTGACTCGACAGAGAGGAAAAGCTACTGGAATAGGCCCCGAGCCCAAGGGCCATCCTAGACAGGACAGGCAGGAGGACAGGAGCCCAGCCCCAGTGGAAAAACCACCCTTTGGGGCAGGAGTGCATCTCTTCTGGCAGATTTGGGGCTGTGGCTGACCAGGAGACAGCCCCTGCCTGGAACTTCTGGTCATGCCAGCCCATCCTAGCGGGCTGTGTGGTCAGACACCCACCTGGGGCTGCCCTGCTATTGCCCAGAAGCATCTTGGGAGCTCACTGGTTCCGTCCTGAATCTCTGTGTCCCTCCAGTCCGGAGTCTGAACCCAGGACTGGGTCCCGCTCAGCGAGGCTTTCGCATTCCACTCACTGCATTCCCCTCTGAGGCTTCCAAGGACCCATTTCCCTGGTCCACTTGCGGGGCAGGGTGGTGGCTGCCAACAGGAGCTCATCACCCAAGCCAGGACGTGGCTGGGAAAGGGCCGGCCAGCCAGCCCGGGCAGCAGAACGGGGAGCGGCTGAGAGCCCTGTCTGCTGCGGTACCCACACTGCAGTCCTGTGCGCTGCTCCCTGGGTGCCTCTGTGCTGGTTCCGGCCACCCCCGTTTCAGGCCACTTCTCCTTGTGGACGTGCCTAGTGCAGCCCCTGACCAGTGGGTGAGCCTGCTGACCGGAGGTGCTGACCGGAGCGGAGAGTCGCGAGCAGGAGGACACGGCGGGGAGGGGGGCAGCCAGCCCCTCACCGAATGCGTCTCCAGGCTCTGTCTCCTGCACGTGCCTCGAGCCCCGAGTCTCACCCGCGCCCGTCCCCGTGGACTCTGCCCAGCTGAGCCACCGGGACATGCCAGCTCTCGCTCTTCGTGCCCCAGAGTGAGCTGCTGTGCACCCCTGCCCGACCCCAGCTGGGCTGTTCTCCTGCGGCCCTCACCCCCAGCAGACACAGCTCGCCCTTATCCATATGCCCAGGCTCCATGCAAACGGCATCTTTGCCTCTTCCCTCTCCCCTCTTCTGGCCTCCAGCCAGCAGATCTGGCTGGCGCTGTTTCCACTCATGTCCAGAAAACAGCCTCTCCCACCTCTCCTGGCTCACTCCGTCCAGGCTGTCACCTGGCTGCTGGGCCCTGGCCCACCCCGCTGATGAGTGAGAACCGCAGTGGCCACTGCAACCCCTTTTGCTCTACACAAAGTGGCCTCATCCCATGCAGGGCAAAAGCCCTAGTCCTCAGTGACCTCCGCGCCCCTACCAGCTGTGACCCCTCTTTGCCCTCTGACCTTACCACCTGCTGCTCCCCCTGGCCCACTGTGCTTCAGCCAGTGGGGCCCTTTGCTGTTCCTCATGGAGACCCAGCCGCTCCCAGTGTAGCATCCTGGCGCCTCTTCCCTCTTCTAGAATGCTGCTCCCCGGGAACTCACTTCCTTCAGGGCCCTGCCTCGGTTAACTCCCCTCCTGGATCAAGGTCTCCCCTGCCTTTCTCACGCCCCCCCAGGCTCATGCTCCCCATCCTTCCTGGGAATCTCATCTTGGCACCAGTTGCCTCTTCTAGCATGTTCTTGCCCTGGTAACTCGCTGTCTCACTTCCTGCAGGGTCTGTTTCTTTAGAGAGAGCTTGCCTGTCCACTCTGAAGGGAAGGGCAGCGTATCCCCCATCTTCTCTCCTCCCACCTGCCCCCCAGCCTCGGTCCCCACCACACGTGTCTGTTGAGTTTCTTTCTCAACGAGGATGTGAGCCCCAAGACTGTTCTCTGCCGTATCTCCAGTGCCTGTAAAAATGCCTGGCACCCGTGAGTGTTTATTAGGCTGATGGATGAGAGTGGAGAACAGTGTGCCAGGATCTCACTAGGAATCTTCCAGGAAGTAATTCACCGTCAGACAACCCTGGAAAGCGGGGAGCATAACCATGAGCTTTTAGATGGGAAGCTAGTCTGGAGAGACGCCAGGACTTGCCTCCGCCGTGTCCTCCTTCTGGGACGGCCTCGGGGAAAGGCTGACAGGCTCCCACTGCTAGCGCCGAGCCTGTTGGGGACACTCAGGCCCATGGCCACAGCTCGAAGAGGTGCCGCCCCATCCAAGGCCTTTGCCGCTCCACCCACGTCTTTCTCTCAGCCACAGCGAGGGAGGCAGCTGCCCAGAACTGGCATTTCACACCACTGCACCGAGGAACAGGCTTCAGAAGTCTGGGGATCTCCCCGAGGTCCTCTCGCTAGCCATTGCTATGCCCAGGCTCTGCCCAGGCCCTCTGGCTCCAAAAGGGACGCTCTGCCCACATCCCTGTGTGTGCTGACCTCAGTTACCGGGACGGCGCAGGCACTGGCCCCCAGGCCCCTGCCAGATGTGCGCATAGGCCAGAGGAATCCTCAGAGCCACGCCCGCCGCAGAACGCAGCTCTGTGGACACACAGGTCTAATCAGGTGCTGCCACAGCACAGTATTGGGGGGCCTCTTATTTCTAAGCCCCCTGCGCACGCATCCTCTCAGGCCTCCTTCCCCGCCCACCTGCTCAGGGCTCGCACTTAGAACTGGTCTGTGGCTGTGTCCATTTCCCCCACCCACCATTAGTATAGGCGAGCCCCAGGATGGGACAGCCCCCAAGGCCTCAAGCCCAGCCTTCTGAGCCTCCTGACCTTCACCTGTCCCAGCCTCCTGCACCCCCTGTGCTGAGAGACAGGACATAGCAAAGGCAGCAAATCACCACAGCCGCCTGGAGCCGGGCGCTGGCATGTGCTTCCGGCACCAAAACCTGTCTGCCCATCACTCACCACCGCGAGGCGACTGCCGTGTGCCAGACTCTGCTCAGGGTGTGGGCACGATTACAAATTGAATCCCAGCCCTCAAGAGCTCACGGCCGGGTGCGGAGGTGGGGATGGTCTACACTCAGCTAGAAGGCAGAGGCGTGTGCCAGTGGAGCGGTGCCCTCCGATGCGGCGCCTCGCCCGCGCTGGAAGCAGAGATGGCACAAGGACCCAGGGCTGGCCGGACCCCACCTCCAGCCTCTGTCAGCAGCACAGGACAGTGCCCTTGGAGTCCCAGCAGGAGCCTGGCGGTCCCCAGAGCCTGCGCCTCAGTCTCCCTGTCTGAAAATCAGAGATGACGAGGAAATAGGCTCGTGAAGGTGAAGCAAGCACCAAGCCAGGCGCCGGCCTCTGGCGCAGAGTATGTGCTCAGCGAATGTTCCTTCGGCACGCAAGTTCCTGAGTCACGACAGGTGTCCAGAGAATTACCCGGAGAAAGCAGGAGGACAAAAGAGCGACGCATCGCTGAGTCACCTAGCCTGACCTGAGACTGAGCTCCCACATCACGGGAGACACACACACCTGCTCCCTCCTCACTCGAACCAGCATCGTGCCTCCCCGACCAAGTGAACCTCCAGACACCCCCACCCCTTGGCGGGGACACCCAGGAAGTCCTCGCTTAGACCCTTGCACCCCGGCCTCCCGGCGCCCCCCCCGCAGCCCCAGCCCCGCCTGCAGAGCTGCCGACCTACCCACCCGTGGAACATCGGGCTGCCTGAGACGCCGCCAGAGGCTCCGTTCGCGGAGAAGGATCTGATCCGAAGTAGCAGCTTTCTGTCGAAATTCTTCATCCGTTGCCGGGGTGGGGAATTTTTCCCCCTTTTCTCTCTCTTCCTAACTGGTAAAGCTGACAGTCTGCCTACACTAACCGGGTCTTCATTTGCATGATCAAAAACAGATTTGCTCCAAGATGCAATGTTCTACTTCCCCTCCGAGCGTCTCCACGGAGGGGAGAACAACCAGGAACCCCGCCACCGCCCTGCCATGAGGCTGGCCAGGAGCTGGCCGGGTCCGGGAGCAGGTGGACTGGCGCGGGGCACGGGAGCAGTGAGCGGGGTGTGTGGGGGGGTGCTGCCTGAGTTGGAACGCAGCACCTGGCAGCCCAGGAGCTGGCAGCAGCCCCAGCTCGGGAATTAAGCCTTTGGTGACAGATTCTAGCAGCAGAGCCGGAGGAGTCCCAGGGTGCACGCGATTTCTTGAAAAGAAGCGCTGTGTGCCCCCAGGGCTGGGTGGGTATGAGGGTCTGGTCCTGTGGGGAGCCCAGGGCATGGAATCAGAAAAGGGGTCTCAGTTCTGGCTCCAGCCTTGCCGTGGAGTGGAGTTGCTCACAGAGCCTGAGCTGCAGTTTCTTTATCCTTCCACGGGCTCGTGAGACCCGCCCCCCCCCGTCTCCTGCTGTGTTCCGAGAGGACCTCCAAGCAGAGCCAGCCGACTCTCGGCTCCCTGGCAGGCTCCTGCTCCCGGGCTGCCTGCTCCCAGCACCCCGGTCACCACCACACACCCCATCACTTCGCCTGATCCCACCCTCCGTGTGGCCAGCAAGGTGGAGAGCAGAGGGGTTGACTTCCCCCCCATAGTAAAAATTATATTTTATGACTGTCCTATAAGCCAGACTGGGCTCATGATTATAAATGTGTTATTATTTTTCATATTATTTTAAAAGAAATTTAAAGGAGAAAGTTTTCACGGACCTCTAAAATTATGGTGGGCTGCAGGCAGGATGGAGAAGCTGGCCCCTGTCCCCTCACCGCCCACACTGAGTGGCAGAAGCAGGACCCCCTCCCCATGATTTAACTCAATGCGCATTTATTAGGGGGTTCTCCTCTAGCCTCTGGGGGGAAGTTGGAACCAGAACAGGTCGAGCTCCTGGCTGGTGGAGTGTCCGTTCTAGTGAGGGGACAGACGCTGATGATGTGTAATCAAATACATTCAGATCTTGAGATTTCAGATTTGGGAAAGTGTTCTGATGAAAGCGAAAGGCAGTGGAGGGGTAAGTGGCGTGTGGGCTTCCGCAGGGAGGGGCGAGCGTGGACGGGGACTCGCACGACTGGGGCCACCTTGGGGAAGAGCTGGTGCACAGGCCTTGGGGCAGGGCTTGTTGGGGGCCCTAGAGGCCAGAGTGCTGGAAACTTCGGGGATATTGGATGGAGTGTTAGACGAGGAGATTAGGTGGGATCTCAGCTTCAGGAAGTGGTTCAGTGCACCTCTAGTTGGTAGTTACGGCTTTCAGCTAGGTAGTGATTTCATTGATTCATCTTTCAAAAAAAAAAGAGGGGGCCTCCCTGGTGGCGCAAGGGGTTGAGTCTCAGCACTGTGAAGCTATCCACAGCCAGTGCAGCACGAGTTCAATCCCCGGCCAGGGAGCTGACCCACATGGCGCAGCAGACCTCTCCTGTCTCACCCACTGCTCCCCTCAGCAGTGGATTTCAGTCGATCCGCCTGTTCTGCTCCCCACTCTGTCTCTGGTCAGTCCTCTCACCCCCTGCACATCTAGCCTACACCCCAGCTCTTGTATGCATAAAGAAATAAATCTTTAAAAAAAAACAAAACAACACACTAGCAGCTCTGGGGAAATATGATGAAGGAGAGATCACAGAGAAAGAGGAGGTCCAGGGAGCCAGCTAGTAAGTCAAAGGAGGGCACCAGGTGTGGGGACAGTGAGAAACAACAGAATTTGGGGTACAGCCTGGATTGCAGTTGGGAATTGAGGGGTTAGAGCCAGACTCACAGCCTTGGGGGAAAAACTCAGAGGAGGTGATGTCGCCAAAGCCAAGAACAGAGGTGTTTCTGGAAGGAGCAGAGGGCCGGCGCCGCCTGGCCTGAGAGCAGGGCGAGATGTAGGCGAGACCAGCCCTGGACCTCACAGGATCTGACTCCTTGAAACTTTGCGAGGGGCCATTTCAGTGGCGCCCAGAAGGGACAGTGGCAGGGGAGCAAGGAATGGGGAGCGGTTGCTTCCCAAACGCGTCCTATTCCCGGTGCCACTTCTGCAGCGTCCCACAGAGCGCCCCTGTGTGGGCCAGCCCCCTGCGCGATGTCCGGCCTGGAGAGGAGGCACGGACCTCGCGGCTGGAAGGAGCAGCCAGCTTCCGCCCCCGGGCCGTCGTGCCACATCTCTGCTTCCCAGAGCGAAGCTTCCAGACCCAGGGCCCCCGGGAAACTGACTTGGCCTTCCCGAATCTGGGAGTTTTCATGTCTCTCTCATTTCTGTTTTAAAGCAATTTGAGGAAAGTCAAGGCCGGACCAGCAGCAAAACCGCCTTCTACCAGGCGCTGCAGAACTCCCTGGGCGGAGCAGGCGCGGGCGCAGCTGTGCAGGCTGCCGCCACCTGGTACTACTCCCTGGAGCACTCGGAGGACGACTATGCCACCTTCTCCAGGGCCCTGGAGAATGCCACCCGGTGGGTGGGGCAGCCCGGCTCTGCCAGGGCGCCGGCAGGGTGGCTCAGATCACGCCGAGGGCGCAGGGCTTTCCGGGGCTGCGCGTCTCTCTGTAACGTCCATTCTGCCTACAGTGTTGGGGGGCTCCCCACCAGTGTGGAAATGAGGGTGACCCCAGCTTGCCTCCAGCCTCCAGGAGGTACAGCTTAAGTGCGCCCCAGAGGTGCCTTGGTGTGCTCTGCGCCTAGAAGTAGCTACTCGGCAAAAGCTCTGGGAGCGCTGCAGCCCCCTGCCCACCCCAGCCTGCGGCGCACACTGGCCTGGCCCCACTTGCACTAGCCCAGCCTTCTCCCCTCCACCTGGGAGAGTTGCGGGGGGCGGGGGGGGGCTTCCGTGGGCAATGCACAGGCCGGACAGTATCAGTGTTTTCCAAAGCTCCCCCAGGGGGTGCAGAGTGCACCCCGCACACAGAAGCAGAGGTGTAAGGTGGGGAAGACTTGGTGCCAAAAGTCACCCCAAAACATCAGCAGACCTAGTGCTCCTGAGGCAGCTCCATGCAGCCACTTTCTTGGGGTATCGCGCTCACGGCCTGAATGTCTTGTCCCCCTTCGTTGCTCAGGCCTCCCTCCGTTGAGGACGTCGGCCCTGAACCCCACCCCAAGAGCAACTCACGATTGCCCCAAACCCCTGCAGACTGCTGTCCAGAGAGCAGCCCTCTCTCCCCACACCGTCCCCACACCTCGGGGAGCAGCTGCCTCTCCCCTCTCCGCTCCCCCCGTGGCAGCCGGCCTGAGCAGGAGCCGTTTCGTGTGAGTGCTCAGGGAGTGAGCTTTGATAGGAACTGAACATCCGGGGTCGCGGCTCTCTCTGCTTGCAGACCCCCAGGGCGTGAGGCCACGGGGCGCCAGCTCTTACGTCACCCGCAGGCGCCTTGACATGTCCTGTTTCCCTGGCGAGTTCCCCCTCTGAGCAGGAACGCAATGGGGTGTCTGCCACCCTCTAACTCCCTCCCTCTCCCGCAGCCTGGCCGCACTGGCCTTCGCTCTTTGTCTCTGAGGACAGAACCGGGGCGGGGGGAGCTGGACGCTGCTGGCAGGGCGTTGTGACCCACTGTCCCTCGTGGTGTCCCCACCCAGGCATCTGTGGGTCCCCCGCAGGGCTCACTGGCTCAGAATAAACTCTGCTCTGCTGGGCCCTTGGGACCAGTAAGGCTCCACTGTCCCCGCGGTGGAGAATTCAGCTTTGAACCGAACAGCCAGCGGCTATTTCTGGAGGCTCAGCCTTCCAGGGAGGCACCGCGAGAACTCAAGGATGTCCAAGTCCCAGACCCTAGAGCCTCAGCGCAGGCGGGGCTGACTCAGATCCGTGCTGTGGAAAGAGCTCAGGTTGAGAGTCTGGAAGGCCTGCACACTTGCCCAGCTTTGCTAGACTGGGCTGAGGACAACACTGTGCGGAGGAGGAGCAGAGATCTGTGGGACGGCATGTAACCAAGGAAGGCTTCATGGAAGAGGAGGACTCCAGCCCTCCCTTAGCTCAGGCCCTCTTCCCCTCCAGGCCAGACTGGGGCTATGGTGTGTGACTCTCCCTGTACTGCTCAGCACTTCTCAGGGGGCCCACGAGATGACCCACACACTGACCCCACCGTACCGCCCAGCCTGAGCTCCCTGATGTGCTCCCCAAAGGAGGGGGTCTCCGCCTGCAGGAAGGGGGCTGGCAGCCCTCTCCATTGAGTGGCTTTCCTGGGCATTATGGACTTAAGGCTTATAAAATCTCAGCGGGGCAGGCCCCAATTCTCAGTTGTAGAAATGGGGGTGCAAGGAGATTCAGGAGCTCTTGTGTGGGCTCCAGGCCAGCCAAGACCTGCGTGAATCCCCCAGGTCCCTCGTGCACGACACGCCTCACCCTCTGCGCCTGGCTCTCCAGCACCCCTTGAGCAGGACTCCACTATGGGGTTCAAAGCTGGGGCTTCAGAAATAGATTCACATCACCCCCAGAAGAAAAGCGAATGTGAAACATTGGGAATCCAAAACAGGGTTCATCGCCTCCTCACTCACATTCTGGACAGGGTAGTGCCTTGCTGGGGGCTGCCCTTTGCCTTGTGGGGTCCTTAGTGGCATCTCTCGCCCCTACCCACTAGATGCTAGTAGAAACCTTTCCAGTAGTGACCAAGAAAAATGTTCCCAGACGTTACCACCGTCCCCTGGGGAGGGGGCACCGCGCTGAGAGCCAAGGGCAGGACACCAGCGCGAGACGGGTCTGTGAGGTCTTCATCTTCTTTAAAACACCCAGTTGTCTGCCTCACCGTGAGATGTTTTGCTTCAATCTTTAAGTAAATGGATGTTCTGGGCAGATGTTTGCCCAGGGTTTCTTGGTACAGAGGTGATGCCGTGGTCTCTGGTGTGTGACCACAGCTAGGTAGAGCGGTCTGGACGAGGTGCCACAGCAGAGCCCACTGCAGGCTGGGCAGGGGCCTCAGTGGCGAGGGGACCCTGGCCAGGGAGGCGCCTTCACTGGGCACAGCGGCCCTTAGAGCGCCACGGGCCTGGCGCTGAGGCCCCCCTCCGTCCCCCTTTCTGCAGGGACTACTTCATCACCTGCCCTGTGATCGACATGGCCAGCCACTGGGCACGCGGAGCCCTAGGAAACGTCTTCCTGTACCACGCCCCGGAGAGCCACGGCCTCAGCAGGTAAGGCGGCCGGGCAGCGGGCATGGGTTGGCACACAAAGGGCACGGCAGGGCCCGTCCGTCTGCGCTCCGCAGGGAGGCAGAGAGGGGGTTGGGGGATTGAGGCGCAAGTCCTGCTCTGTGACTGGTCAAGCCCTTGCGCTCCCTCAGCCTCCGTTTCATCATCCACGAGGCGTGTAGTGGCGGCCGCTGCTTTATCTCAGTGCCGTAGGAAGGTGAGGACGAGAAAGGACTCGGATGCTCTTTGGCATTGGCAGCGTCAGCTGCAATAACCTGGTTGGCCTGGCTTGGGGAGAAGGGCTCCTCACTGATCCTGCCTGGAGGTACCTCTAAAATCTGACAACTTCGCTAAATGGAAGAAAATGACTTTCCAAAGTAGAGAAGGGATTTCTTGGAGGCAACAAAAGGAAAATTTTGTTTACCTCGTTTATTGACTGTTCTCCCTTTCCAGGATAAGGTGCTTCAATACCTTATAATCAAAATCTCTCGAGCGATAAAGTGATCATCATGAAACAGTAATAAAAGGTGCAAGTAAAAGAAAACCAACAGTAAGCATGTAGCTCAGAAGTCAAAAGAGTGATTTAAAATAGCGAAGTTTTGGCTCCGTGATCTGTCAGCTAAAGTAAGGGAGCAGAGCGGCTGGGGCCGGCCTCAGAGGACACCAGGGCAGGACGTTTACTTCATCTCAGAGTGGAAGTCAGGCTCGCCTCGGGCGTTTGGACACCCACCATGCACTCCCTGGGCTGTTTCACGGGCTGCAGGGAGATGGGGTGTTGAACACCAACTTTCAGACTGGGGGCCCAGCCCACCGCTCGCCAGTCTGGGGCTGTGCGAGCCCCTTTGCTCTCTGACCCTCCATGCCCACACTACACAATGAGGCTAAGAGCCTCCGCTCGGGGTTGGCATCAGTAGTATGTGGGGCCTCAATTATGCAGCTCATCATGGGGCTTTCCCCTGGGTACCTGCGTTAAGGCAAGTCTTACAAACAGGAGGTGGCTTCTCACTGTGATTGGTAATATCCAAAGAGCAGTCCGAATAACAGTCATCTAAAGATACCAGGTTCCAATCCTGGAACTTCTAAATGTTGCCTTGGTGTACTGGTGACATTTCAGTATGATTTAAATTGTCCTGGATTACCCCTGTAAGCCCTAGAATCCAGTCACAAGTGTGAGAAGTGGGAGATTTGGTGCACAAGGGAGAGGAGATGGAATGTGAGTGCAGAGAATGCCAGCCTGAAGTCCCGTGTAGCTGGAGAGCAAGGAAGGGCAGCTCCCCCAGCATCTCCCCGGAGTGCAGCTCTGTCCCCACCTTGATTCACACTCAGTGAAACTGGGTGTGGAGTCCTGGCCTCTGAAATGGTGAGAGAGTAGGTTTCAGTTGTTTTAAACCTCCAAGTTGGGGTTATTTGTTACAGCAGCCACAAGAAACGAATACACTCCCCAAGATAGTCCAGTTTCCCTAAGCACCTGTTATTTACCTGACTTCCCTGTTTGATTACTCAGTTTATGTAGCACCTCATAAAGATGCCCACAACCCCTCTGAGGTTGGCAGAGTTGGAATGGTCATCTCTGTTTACAGACGAAGCATGTCCTTGACACATGGAGTTCCCCAGGACTCCCCCAAGGACTAATAGCGGTTAGTTATAGAACCAGGACCAAGCCATCACTTCTCCAAGCCAGAGCTCTCTTTCCACTCAAACTGGTAGCTTTTTTTTGCCCAAAACTGCTTATGATCTCAGCCCGATCCACGTCTTAGAGTTAAGCCACTGCCTCCAGGTCACGGGAAGGAGAGTGAATATCAGGCAGGGGTTTTGGTGAGAGGACACTCAGGCAAGAAGGAGGGATGAAGACTCCATGTTTGGACAGAGTTGAAAGAAGCCCTGGTGACCCAGTGTTCACCCTCCACAAGACTGGGTGGCCAAGCGTGGGAAGGCGTTGGCAGAATAAGCCTTGCCAGCCTCTCCCAAATGCCAGGGCTCTGGGAATTCACACCCAAAGCTTGAATTCCTGCTTCTTCTTCTCTGCCTCCCTCTTAAGGCAGCGACTGTAGCATAGGTTATGATACTCCTGCAGTAAGTTCATCAAAAGCCTAAAAATATGCAGATATCTGCGGACCCCAACATGCATAGGGACACAAAGAAATAAGGAAAGTATCCACTACACAAGAACCCAGACAATCAAGGAAAGTGAAAACACAGGGCTCCCTAGGATTCCAGGCAGAGCCAAGGATGCTGTGCCCCACCGTGTCGGTGTCCTAGGACCATAATGTGACACCACAGACTGGTGCTTTACAGCAACTGAAATGTTTTTCCTTATAGTTCTGGAGGCTGGGAGTCCAAAGTCAAAGTGCTTATATCAGAGGGTCGCTATGAGAATCGGGTTGTGTCCACAAGGGGGCACACAGCAGTGCTCTGAGTGTCCCGGTATTCTCGTCCGTCTGAATGTGTTCTTGGCATCGCCCTGGCTGTGAGTCTTCTCTCCCCCCCAAGACCAGATAGATGATCACGCCGTCTTTGTAGTAGAGACTCGTATCAGTGAACGATTCACAGAAACTAACCCATTTAATTGTTGGCAAGTTTGCCTTTTCTGCCTGAAACGACATCTCTCACTCTGCCCTGGAGTGCTCACACCTCCCATCTATTTCTGGCGCAAATCTGCAGACTTAAAATATATGTGTGCACGTTACATTTTCAGCCATCTGTCTCGTGCCTCCATCTCTAATGGCAAATACTGGCTTTTCTGGCACAGCTAGTGAGCAAACAGTGCATTACCACTTTCTTAGACTTGTTCATTGTTCACAGTATAGCATGGTTTACTAATTACTCACCTGGATTATTGGTGAAGTTTTTGTCCCTGAAACACAGCCAAATCCCTGTGAGGAAGGACTAGATGGAAGGGATAGGGGAGGAGACAAAGAAACTGAGATCTACAGTGTAAGAGGAAGGTTCAATCTTGGGATCTGACTTCAAGAATCAGAACATGGAAGATGATTTCATCCAACATTTTCATTTTAAAGATAATGACACAAACGCCTAGAGAGGAGAGGGATTGTTTTCCAATCCCAGAGCCAGTAAGTGGCAGTCTGGACCCAAACCTCGTCTCCTGCTCTCTCCAGTATTCTTCCACTATATCTACTTCAAACCAAAGCCTCCTGAGTATCTATCATAGCTCAGTCCATGTACTAGCTGTGTGACCCTAGACAGTTGCATAACCTCTCTGAGGCTCCTTGTGCCCTCACCTATACAAACAAAGTAATAGCACCTGTCCCATAGTGCTGCAGCAAGGGTTTAAGGAGACAGTGTCTAGATGTGTGTGTGTGTTTGTGCGCTGGTGTGCATACACATAGTACACATGCGCGCATGCATGCACGCACACACACACACAGACACACACACACACACACACACAATACCTGGTAGCTTGGATTTCCAAGGCTTTTGATGTGAGAACAAAACTCCCAGCTTCCTTTGCTGAGCTCTGTTCACTTGGCAAGTTTCAGGCGAAGGTCCCCCCTGCTTCCTGCCCTAGAGTCCTGGGATATCATTCCCACACTGGACGGCACAGCAGACGTTTCAGAGAGATGGGATTTGATTTATCTCCCAGTGGAATGGGGGAGGACTTGGGATTAATCAGACTCCATACAGGATGTTGGACTATTTTAAATTTGGGGAGAAGTTCCGACGAGTGGAAGATATCCTCTGAGACTGACTTAAAGAGATTTTACTTTTGTCTCCTCCATTTCATAGCTGTGTACATTTGAGCAAGTTCTTTTGTCTCAACTTCCTCGCCTATAAAACAGGTAGCTACATCTTCTTGGAGTGAAGATTCAAATCCATGTCCATTAAACACCTGTGCATGGCACATGGTCAATAATCAAATTATTTTTCCCTTTAGGGAAAATCTGACTCTAAGGAGAAAAATATTTCAAGATGACTAAAGAGGCAGTTATGTTTTTCCTTTGTAAGTTGTCCCCACACTAGAAAACAAAGCTATAAATTCTAGACTCAAGGCATTTTATGTACCACTGCATTTACATTGTAGATCTATCAAATGTTCCAGGGGCCTTTAACAGGCCATGCTAGAAATATTATTTTTCCATTTGACTATCTTGGTGAGGTCTGTTGCAATCAGAAAACCAAGGAAAATATTGAGTGCTTAGATTCTTGAATTGGGTCCATCAGCATGGCTACATGCTGTGTGATGAATACGATTATTGCCAGCAAGGAAGGAAGTAAATCATTTCAGAAACTGACCCCTCCAGCCCCATGCTGTTTGTTTGAGGGCTGTGCCGTGTGTCCTCTCCAGCATGGTTCAACCAATATTCACCTACTGCCTTCTCTGCCCCAGTTACTCCTGTAGGTCCTAGAGTAGAGCAGCCAGCAAGACAGAGAAGGGCTGCCCTCTGCATCTAAGCCTAGTCAGGGGTGGGGCTGATGAGTGTCTAGAGATGGAGCTCAAGGAACAGACACTACATGCGCTAAATAAGCAGAGTAAGCTCTAGGAAGTGCCCTAGAAAAGAGGATGGGTAAGGACTAGGCATGTGTGAGGATAAAGAAGGAATCCATTAAAAAGGAAAGTGATTGGAGATATGGAGAAAAAAGACAGGGTCCTGTAGTTCACAAAGGAGTTTGTCAGCCATAGGTTAGCAAAGAGGTAATATTTTATCTGAGTATGATGGAAAGACACTGGAGATTGTTAAGAAGCGCAGAATGCACTTTGGTCTTACACACATAAAACACAGGTCATCCAAAACCACCTTTTACAAAATGGCATGTAGAATAGAAAGCCTGCATCTCATGGGACGGTCAGCGATTTAATCAGGAGTCAATGAAAGTGGGAACTGGTGGGAAATGAATAAGAGAGGGGTAAATGTAACTTATTTTTAGTTTGAGAATATAGCTTTGCCATTCTTTCAGTGCATGTTGGAGGCTTGAGTAGGATCGTGCCGTGTGGAGCTCTCCCTTTGAATTTTTTGCAAAACCATAAATAGAATGCATGGTCTATGATTTCAGTTTTTGGTTTCTTGAAAATAGGACCTCCACATGATATTTAATGGATTTAATGAAGCTATAGAGTTTCAGTGACAAATACAGCTGGCATCAAGGAGAAGAGCGTGGTCGGTTCTTGGTAAACATGTAACGTCCTGGTGAGAATAGAGGCTTTGGGCCAGGAAGGACCAGCCTTTTCTGGACACCAGGGCTCGATGCTTTCCGGAATGAATAAAATGTTGAAGTTCATCCAGCAGGCCAGCCGAAAGCTTGGCTCGTGCTGTGAAACCATCCATGACACACTCGCCCGGACGTTAGGGAATTATGAACTATGACAAGGATTTCCTATGGAGTTAGGGGTGAGATTGGATTATTTCAAGTAAATTGAAGAGCTCATTTTTAAAGGATGGCGTAGCGAATCCTTTTGTAAAATACCAACCATTCATAAAGCATGTAATTACTTCTTGATTCATTTGTCGGCAGCATTTGCACTTCAACATATTCGATTTGTCCAGAGAGAAGCACACTGACAGAGTTCAATTTGTAAGTTATTTAATGATTCCGTGAACCCTCAAAAAAGATCATAATGAAATAAAGCCTGGGAAACAAATGGACCTTCATTCCTCCTCATTCCCTAATTTCCTTTGGAGGAAGTTATCTAGAGATGCTGACTGGAGATAAGACAGAGAATATATTTTATGGGGATGAGGTCAACCAACTTCCTCCTTCTATCCAGGGATAGAAGTCTCTGGAACAATAGGCTCTCAAATCAGCCCATAAGAGGGGCTGCAGCAGTGGGCCTGTGGCCAGTGCGAGCCTCCTCCACTACGATCCGTGGAAGAACAACCTCTGCCATGCAAAAATGTGGCTTGTTTATGTCTGGAAAAATAATCGCCATGCTCTCTCCTCTTGCCCCCACCAGGGGGCCCAGCTCAGCCCCCCTTCCAGCTCAGATCATGTCAGCAGGACCCAGAATCGATGCCTTTCCCCCATCATGGTGCGCCCCAGTTACCCCAGATAGCCAAGGATGGAGGCTCCCTCCTCCTGGGAGCAGAGCTCAACTCAAGAGTTTGTGCCATGAGTAATCTCTGAAATACGGCTTTTAGCTTATGACTTACTGCAGCAGGTGTGACCTTCCTGCACATGGGCCCCAGCAGGAGTGAAGCGAGGAGGTGGGGAGAAGGCAAGGTGAGACACCACATGTTCAAAAGAGCCAGTTTCTGCCCTTCCTGGACAGAGGCCGAGACCCAGTGATTTTTCCGCTCGGCCTTCTCCCCACAGCAGCCCAGAAGCCACGAACGGCCCCATCCCCTCCAAGATGTCACCTTCCGTCCCCTGGCCTCGGGGCTTGCCCCTCCCACACACCCAGCGCCTGGACGGCCTTAGCTAGCCTGCCACCAAGGAACTCCCAGGCTCGGTTTTCCTGCACCAGGAACAAATGCGCCCTCACTTTTCACGCAAGGCACTTCTCAGCACGGAACACGTGGCCGCGCCCCTGGGGACTCAGCTGCCCGTGGGCTCCCCGTCCTGTCCCGCCCTGCGCCCAGGCACACGGCCCCGTCCTGTTGTCTAGGCCAAGCCCAGAATCCCCAGCCGGACTTCACACCAGCTGAAGGTCCCCCACCCCTCCTCCTGCCTCACCTGCTCGCCAGCCCCTCCTCGCCTTTCAAGACGCGTGTCACTGTGATTCCTGTCTCTGCCTCCCACAGACTCCTCCCCTTGCCTGAAACAAGTGGCTTCTCTCTTCTCTCTCTTCTTATGGGGCTTTGTAAATAACCCTGTCATTTTGTGTCTGTTTTTCTTTCTAGTGTCCCTCCGTCCGTCCGTCATTGCCTATCTGTGCATCCATCGTCCGCTACCTAACAACTCACAGCATTTTCTTTTTCAAATCCGTTGACTTATCTGCATTTTCTTTCAGTCTGTGGACTCCATGACAGAATAGCTGACTTAGTCCTCCTTTAACCCCAGCACCTAGTCAGCACCCAGCACACAGTAGGTGCTCAGCAAACGTGGCCTGAGGACGTTCTTGTCCTGACAGGCTATTTTGCGCCCTCCTCACTGAGCTACTTTCACATCCTGAAACTGAAACTCACACAGTCCCCCTGGGCTGAGCTGTCACCCTCAGCTCTCCCACACTCTGGTGGAGCTGACTTCGCCACAGAGGCGACAGTAGGCATCCCTTAGGCTGTGTGATTCTTAGAGGAACTTCCAGCCGCCATTAACCTGGGAGCGGCCAGGTTAATGACAGTGAGAAAACCACTTACAGTGAGAAAACCAAGGCTCAGAGTCCGTGGTGGAAGTGGGGCCTGAGAGGGGCTCAGCCAGCCGGGGTGCACATCCATAGGGACACGAAGACTGCAGACCTGACCTGGGCACCGGTGAGCACACGGGAAGGTGAGACTGAGCATTGTTACTGAAGACAGCAAATGACCAGTGAGAGCGAACAAGACTAGCGCTGTGCAGCCACCACCGCTTAGGCTGATGATTCATCAGTGATCAAACCCGGCACAGAGCAAAGAAGCTGACCCGTCCGCCCCCAACCTTCAAACACCGTGGCCTTCGGCTCATGCATTTCTCCTGTTACCTGTCAGGCTCTGGTGGGTCCTTCCATCTCCCTCCGTGGAGGCTGAGTCCAGTCCTCTTATTCCTCCAGAGGGTCCTGGGGCACTTAGCCCAGATGCGCCGAGGGTTTGGGCCTCTAATCCCAAATGCCCTCTCCCAAGCCTCCCACTGTCTGCCGCTCCTCCAGACGTCTGCCTCCGACTGCTGGAAATAGCTCCAGCATCCCGATAACCATCAGCCCTGCAAAGGAAAAAACAAAGCAGACGTCCATATACACAACAGGATCTCAATTTAAACACATTGGATGGGCTGGATTCCAGGCCTTTCCCCCAAAGCAGTGCTCCCCTAACCTTCTGGGGGCACAGGCTGTGGGGGATTGAAGCCAGCTGACACCAGTTCCTAAGAGCTGCTTGTGCACATTTTTTTCCCAACTCAGCATTTTGTGAGTAGTTTGAAAGGTCTGCGGGTGGGGGCATTTACACCATGGAAATTGGCAAAAGCCAGTTGTTACACTTAGCAGGCAAATCACTGCACGGGTCTGATTGAGAAATTGCTGGAAGCTGGAAGCCTCTCCCAGGAAATATTGTCGTGCACAGCCCCACACCAGCTTACATGAAGTTTGAGGGACCGCGGCCCTCTGAAGGCCAGTGGCGGGGCCCTTGGGTTAAAATTTTTTAAACTTAGATGTTACCCATACACAGGGGAAATGGGAGGAGATATCAACCTATGAATCAAAAACTGGACCAGAGATTCACAATATTTTGTTGTTAAAACTCCCTCCGCACTTTTCAAGTATCACTGTGTCACCGTTATACAGGAGAGGACACTGAGGCCTGAGGGCTTTCGTATCTTGTCCAAGATTTCTCAAAAAAGAAGTGATTGAGCTGGAGTTAGCACTGAGGACACGGGTCTCTGTCCACCGCCCCACTGGGAAGCAGCCTTCTTTGCAGCAGTGGTATCTACAGCAATGGTAGATAAGGCCACAGAGTAAAGGCCTCTCAAAACTCAGGTCCTAATCCCCGAAACTGTGAACCTTACATATCAAAGGGACTTGGGGAATGGAGCAGGAGGCAGGTGGGAGAGACGGGTGGGAGGACTTGACAGACGCCGGCTTTGAGGGTTGGCGCTATGGGTGGGGCCTCTAGGAGCTGGCAGTGACCCTTGGTTTACAGCCAGGAGGAAATGGGAACCTGGACCCCAACTCAGGGAACAACCTTCTGGGGAGCAGGAAATGGATTTGCCAGAGCCAAGCCCGCTGACATCGTGGTTTTGGCCCTGGCCTAAACCGCACGGACTCCTGAACCCCAGAGGCTGAGAGAGCGACAGCGTCTTGCTGGAAGCCACCAAGTTTATAGTGACTTCGTAGGCAGCAGTGAAAACCAATAAGCTCCTTCTCTGAAAGGCCTTCCAAGAAGCAGGCTGCTTCCCCCTGCACCCTCTGCAGCAAGGAGCAGGCCCTGGGCAGTCCAGTGGGGAGAGCCAGCCCTTATGGGCTCCCAGTAGCCAGCACAGAAGGGGTACATGTCTGAGGAAGCCCAGACTCAACCCAGACCAGTGAGGATGTGAGGGAGGAAACCGCGCTCAGAATCCAGACCCAGCTTGAAGGTTCTGGGGTCTTGGCAAGAAAAGGGCTTCTGGGAGCCTCGGTCCCGTCCAGCGTGGGAAGGCCATGAGTTGCTGCGGTGAGGTCTGTCCCCAGGGCCCCTGAGATGGTGAGGGTGATGTGACTTGGGAATAACCACGTGTGTGGAGATGTGAGAAATGACTTCTGTGGCCTTCGCTACACCTTCTCTCCCTGGTGCCTTTGGCTTTGGGCTCCTTTTCCCTTTGCAGATCTGATGACATCGCTAGGACAGTGGGCCTCAGCCTCGGCCACCTGCCTGCAGGGAGAGTAAGCAGAGCAGGGAGCCTGGAGGCTCAGCTCTGATTCCCAGCTCTCCTGGGCCTCAGGGAGGTCAGCTCGTCGCCGGAAAGCAGCAGGCTGGTAACGCTGCTGGGCTGTCGAGGTTGCCCAGGCAGGGCACTTCCTGGTGCTCAGTGTCAGCGTCACAGCCGAGCTGCTGCTAAACAGCCGGTCAAGCCTCTGCCCTCTCCCAGGCTTGACTGCAGCTCCTTCCGGTGCTGGACTCAGCCCTTTGGGTCCCTGCACCCTGAGGACCCTGCCCCTCCGCCCCCCTCCCAGAAGTAAAACAGAGCTTAAGTCACCCCAAGAGGGTCCAGAACAGGATTGTAGAGACGCCGCACTTTGTGATTGCCTTTCTCTGGCCCCTGCTCACCAAACGCTGTTCCCCCATCTACCCCACGTCCCTGCACCACGCGTCCACGTCGGGGAGCAGCGCGGACATGTGATGACGTGGTCTTAGTAATGCAGGCCACTGGCAGTGGTTTGAAATAGCTCCCACATGCGGGGGCCGGCTCGGTCTGCTGCTCCATGATGAGGAAACGAAAACACAGAACTCAGTGACTCACCGGACTCGCGGCGGCCTGAGGGACAGTGAGTGTCACTGAGTAACTCAGAGGCAGCTGGTCCTTCGCAGACGCGACGCCACGTGTTCTGGCTGTCATTCTTCTGTTCGAGTCGGAATTCCAGCACTCGGGGCCCCAGAAGCCCCCTGGCTAAACTTGGCACCTGGGCACCAGGCCCCAGCCCCGTCCCTGGGTCACCTCAGTTCCCAGCCCAAGCAGGGTCGGGACAGCAGGGACGGGGCCTTCTTGGTTTAATCTGCTCCTCAGCTGTTGGGGCCCCTTCCCGGTCTCTGGGGTCACCCCAGAAGAGTGCTCTGAGTTGTAGCCAGAGCCACGGCCTGTCCAGAGCTCAGCACCTTGTTCCTAGTCTCTTCCCGGGGCTCCAGGCTGCGCCCTCTCCCGGGACAGCTGGCCGTGGGGTGCAGGGATCCATGCTCCCAGCACGGATGAGAACTGCGGGTGCCATGAGGCCAGAGTACAGTCAGGCCAGGAGGCAGGAGGGTGGGTGAGAGGGGGAGAGGCCCCCGTGCCACTGAGCTCTTCAGTGCCTGCTGCTCGCCCCATCTCACCTCATCTTCACAACGACCCCATGAATTGAATTTTCACACACCCAGATGATGGAGTAGGGGATCAGGGAGGTGAAGGAACTTGCCAGGGGCCCTCTGGCCTGCAGGAGCCGGTGTGGTGCCCCGGGGCCCAGGGCCTTTCTAAACCGCAGGCTCCTGGGGACTCGCTCGCTGGTGTTCGGGCCCCTGCGTGTCTGCGGGGAGCTGGGCGCTGCTGGGCTCCATTCTCCTGTGAACTTAGAGGTTGGCCCTGATGGTAAGTTGGGGCTGGCTGCAAGGTCAGGGAGCACCGTCTCCCCAAGAGCACCCTTCTGACTTCGACGGGCCAATTCAGGGGGCCCCAATCCACCCTCAGATTTGCAAATTCTCTAGGAAGACTCCCAGACCTCATGACAGCTGCTAGGCCCACGGCACTAGCTGCTTCGGGGAAGGACACAGGCCAAGCTCATAGCACAGAGCCGGGACTCCACCCAAAGTGCCCTTCCCCTCCTGGGCACTCAGGACGGGCCGCGTGCTCACTTTGGCACAGTAGTGCACACAGTGCCCTCTGGGACCACTTGGAGTTTGGAGACTTTATTGGGGCTTTGTTACGGAGCGTGATTGAATAATTGCTTGGTTGGTTGGTTGGTTGCCTGAGTGTTTACTCTTAGTCTTAAGCCTGACTGACAGCCAAGACCCCACCCAAAGTCACAGGAGTAGTCTTTCTGGCATGGCCCACCCCCGCCTAGAACTGTAGGCGTGACTGAATGTACTAGAAGATGCAGTGTGGCCAGCCCCTCCCACAAATGAGGCACTGCTGTCAGGTGTGCCGGATGTGACCTCCCAGCCGCCAAGGGCACAGGCCAGAAAGCCAAATGCTTGCAGGCTGGGAAGTCCCTCCCTGCGCTCCCACTCTCTCCTTCGCTGGCACTCCCCCCACTGCCCTGTGTCCCACTGGGCTGGTCTCCTAGTGCCAGCTCCAGCCCAGCCCATTCAGACTACTTACCTGGCTTCCAGGTCTCCAGCCCTGCCTCGTGCCGCTTAGCCGTCCGGTTCCGTCATAGCACGTACTAACTCCCAGCAGTGCTGTACCGGCCACTGGCCTAGGGTTGCCTCCGTGGATAAATGTCGCCCTTGAAGATTTGCAAGAGCACAACCTACTCATGGACAGGTTGGCACAGAGCAGAGACTCAAACACAGGCCCCTTTGAACAGTGATTGATACTGCAAGTGACATAGTTAGTAAATGGTCAAAAGAACATTCTCTCCAAAAACTGCTCATGGGTGTTTCGAGAGAGTTAAGTGTTCAGCCTCGGGTGTGTTATTCCCTACACACGTGCCATGGATCTGCCCCAGAGGACCACCGGATGAAAAGCCCAGCCAGACCCCAACTAAACTTCGCTCTCACCAGGACCCCTCGGCATAAACCAAACAAATGTCTTCGTTGGGGACGAGCGCTGGTTTGGGGCTTGGTTGCTGTTTCTAGCAGTTTATCATCCTTAACTTTTGCTTCTGCTTCTCCCTGTGTGTTTCCTCAGTCTGGACTTGCTGGCAGATGTTCAGTTTGCCTTTGGCCTCCCCTTGCACCCTGCCTACGAGGGGCAGTTTGCTCTGGACGAGAAGAGCCTGTCCCTCAAGGTGATGCAGTTCTTCTCCAACTTCATCCGGTCGGGGTGAGTGCACTGTGCCGGAGGCTGCCCCCGTGCTTCCCCTGCCCTCATTCTGAAGGGGAGGACTCACCCTTTCCTCCCTGGATGTGGGGTCACTTGCCGCCTGTTTCCCTGCCTCAGTTTCCCTCCTCCAGCCAAAACTCTCTTTGCTGTCGGAAAGTTCCAACTATTCCACTGCCTAGTTCAGCCACAGTTGGTGGCTCTGGATTGACACTGAGGCTGATTGACATTGGGGCTGGATACGTCTTTGTTGGGGCGGGGGGGTGCTGTGTATTGAAGGCCGTTTGGCAGCATCTCCAGCCTCTGCCTAGACGCCAGTGGCAACCAACTGTATCCAGTTGTGAGACCACAAATATCTCAGACAATGGCTGTTGTCCCCTGGAAGGCAAAGTCACCCTGCCACATTGAGAACCACTGTTCCAGATGGTCAGATTAAGTTGGTTGCTCGAGACCCTTCGTTATCTGACCCCCTTGTATGCGAGTCTAGTCCAGTTAGCAGACTCCCTGTTCTCACTTCCAAAGTTGGTTCTTGCTGCTGCTTCACCTATAGATGACCCACCTCCCTGCACCTCCGTACCGGACAGGTGTTGGCCTCCTGGCACTATTCTAGGCCCCTGGGAAAGTGAAAGGTACAACTATCTCAGTCCAACTGTGACCTCCCAAGTAGGCTGAAAACCCAGCCATCATTAAAGGCAGAACAAAATAAAGCTGTTTGTGGTGGGAGTTGAACAGAAAGACATTTCTTATAATTCCAGATTTAGGGACTGTTTTGCTGGGGAAATGACGTTGAAGCTGACCTTGAAAGCTGAAAAGGGCATTCAGGCCACACAGGAGGGGGCAGGCACCCGGGAGCGCTGGGAACCAAGACTCCAGGTGGAGGGAAGACAGACACACCTTCGCGAATGTCGTAGGCAGGGAGGGGCCTGTGGGCTGGGCCTGGGCAAAAGTCCAGGGATCTGGTCTGAGAGGCGACGAGGTCGCCTTCGTGGGTGACAGGTGGCAGGCAGGTTTGCCAGCCCTAGACCGCCCCGACCCAGGCCTTAGGCAGAGTCCTTCCAGGGATGAGCCGCCAGAGTGGAAAGGGCCTCGCTCAGCCACGGGGCCATGGGTGCACAGTCCTCTTCCGGGAGCAGCCCAGGAACGGGGAGCGGGGCCTTTGCGCCACTGTGATTTGCCGTGCGGGGCGGAGAGCACAGCCTGGAAGTCACACCCGGCAGGTTCAAGCCCCAGTTTGACACCCATGGGTGTGTCATTGGGTCCTCCGAGACAGGGGCACGTGGGATTTGGCTCCATGCAAGGGAAGGAAAGACAAGTTTCCCTTATGGATGTTTATTTCTTCCCATTTTCCCAGAAATCCCAACTATCCTCATGAGTTTTCTAGGAAGGCACCTGAGTTTGCAGCCCCCTGGCCCGACTTTGTCCCCTCTGCCCATGGAGAGAGCTACAAGGAGCTCAGCGCTCTGCTCCCCAACCGCCAGGGCCTGAAGAAGGCCGACTGCTCCTTCTGGTCCAAGTACATCCGGTCTCTGAAGGCCGCGGCAGGTAGGGGAGCCCCGGGAAGGGGGCAGGGGAGGCCCCGAGGGAGGTTGGGCCACACTGAGTGCTGGGGTCGCTGGGTCTCGGGGAAACATCAACAGGGCCTCTGCCATGAGGAGCTCACCGTCTTGGGGGGCTCCTCTTCACCAAGGGTCCCTGTGCTTAGGGGAGCAGGAGGGAGAAACAAGAGTGAGAGAGAAGCAGAGAGGACACTCGGTGGCCAGGGCAGGATGGGCCATGGGGAGGCGGAGTGGGGGGCTAGCCGGGAACGTGGGCGTGGCTAGAGAAGCCAGGACTTGACCCTCATTCTCGCTGCCCTCGGGAGGTGGTAAAACACTTAGCGCTGGAATTCTGGCCAGGGAGGACGAGAGCATTTCCACCTCTGTGTGTCGAAGAACTTTCTGTTGAATTGATGTTAATGCTAGAAAATGAATCCTAATAAGGTCTGGATGTATAGAGAAACAAAATGTCCTTAGGAAGCTTCCAGAAGAGTGGAGGATCATTGACATAACTCAGTGAAAGTTCTTCAGCTTTCCTGGTGCCCAGATGGAAGAGTGCACCCAGGCTGGTGGGAGTCCAGAAGAAGGACTCGCTTCTCCCCAGAGCGTCCAGGAAGGCTTCGGGGAGAGGGGTGATGCCAGGGCTCAGGTTTTGAGCGTGGCAGGAGCTCTTTCCGCAGGAGGGACGGGAGTGGAACAGGCAGCCTGGAAGAGGCCTTGGCCAACATGTATTTCACTCCCAAGGCCAAGTGCATCTTGATGAACCCAAGGCCTGTGTACCCTTAGCATGGCCCCTCAGCTGGGTGATGAGTCTGGTGCCCAAGCCCGGGAAATGGCCCTCTCTGGGGCATCAGTAGAGGACATCTGTCAGAGGTTAGAGTCTCCTTGGGACCGAAGGAAAGAGAGGAGGAAGGAGTCCAGACTGGACCAGCCTCGCCACTCCTGTTTCAGATGAAGCCACGGGCGGGCCATCGACGGGGGGTGAAGAGGAGGACGGGCCAGCTGACTCTGAAGACCTCCTGGACCCTTCAGAGCCAGGCTCCAAGAGCTACAGCAAGTGACCAACCCCAAGACCCCCTCCCCTTGCCAGACCCCCCCCCAGGCTGCCCCTGTGGGTACCGGATTCTCTACAGTAGCCACTCACTTTCAATAAAGTGTCTGCGTGCAGTAAAGCGCCCGCGACTGATTTGCTCATTCACGACGACCACTGGGAGATGCCAGACTATGTCTTGAAAATCTTCATGCAGTTTGAATCCTGGGCTCTTGTTTCCTTCCAGCAGACTTACAGCACATCCTCTGCACCCCAAGCCCTGTGCTGGGGAGGCGAGGACCTTGCCCTCGAGAAGGAAAGAAGGGCGTGGACAGATGTTCACCTTGATGCAGGAAATAGGGATCCATTGAGGGCAGACCCTGGGTTGACATAGTCCCACCTATGAATTAGAAAGGATTTACTTGTGAAGGTTCCACAGTGCAGGTTGGAGACCAGTTTGGGCTGATGCAGTAGCCTAAGCAAGGGACAGTGAGGTCTAAATGAAGGTGGTGAGGTTAGAGATGGGGGGAGGTGAGGCTAGAGCAGAAACCCCCTGGGAGCAGAATGGGCAGGACCTGACGGGGTGGAGGGTGGGTGCAGGAGATGGCGTTGTTCCCCCAGCTTCTGGTTGATTGGGGTTCCCTTATAAGCAACTTAATATTTATTATTCACCCTCCTAAGGGACACACTTATGAAGGCAAATCTTCTCTTTAAACTGTCCCAGTTACACACACACACACACACACCAGTCTCTACCATACCATTCACATGACATGTCATAAGATGTGTTTTCACATTCTCTCTCATTACAGCATAAACCAAACTCAGATGATTCATAAGTCGGGACTATCCTCCCCTCTTGAAGATGTTGAGGGTGAGGCTCAGAAGGGCTCGTGGGGCCTGAATTCACACAGGAGGAGGTGGAAAATCAGAGCCCAGCTCTGACCTTGTGATTTCTCTGTTTTCTTGTACTTTCTGGACTTCAGATAGGTCTACAGCCATCTCCTGTATCCTGCAAAACCTACTGATAGCTCTGAAAACCCCAAGTAGCCTCAAACCTCATTCTGGGCTATCAGTTAGGAGGGTATCTAAACAGTCACAAAGGGCCTAACCCCAGGATTCTCCCAGAGGTAGGTAGCCCCAGGACTGCATATGGGCTCAGTAATGCCATGCAGGGCCAGACTCTTTCCGGCTCTCCTCTTTGCTGTCTTCAGCACACAGACAATGCCTGACTTCACTAACACAGCATGGCTACCACGGCTCCAGCCATCACATCCCTCCAGACAACATCCCACGCTGGAAGCAAGCAGGGCAGGATAAAAAGGGTCCTCCCTTCAAGTGTCTTTTTTTTTTTTCCCCAGAAGGAAATGTTTCCCAGAAATTCTCAACAGAATTCCCTTTATGAGTCATTGCCAGGAGGAAGTTGGATCTCTGGATGTTGACATCAGGGAATGGACTAGCGTGATCTGATTAGACCAGGGTTTCTTATTCCCTATATTGCTGTGCCAATAAAGTGGGGATGCAGTTAGCAGCGCTGTTACATAGGGAGCTGTCATCATCTCTGCCACTTAATTACCCTAGGCTCCCACGTCATGGCACCCCCCCACCCACCTGGGGCCTCCCAGCTTGGTGCAGTGTTGAGTTGGCCTGAAGGGCCTCTTCATTCTAGTCCAGAGTGAGTGCAAGTACCCTGGGGTCAGAGGTCACGGCCCTGGTGCTTCCTGCTATCCTTGGTGCAGGCTCAGGCACCTGGACCTGGGCTCCCGCAGGGGTAGGGGACACAGCACCAGGAGTTAGTACTTCCCAGCAGGCTTGGCCATCCCGGGGTGCCCAGAGTGGGGCACATAGAACCGCATTAGTTTCTGTGGCTCTTAGAACAAGTGACTAAACAGCATCGGGCCGGCTTGACACGGTGGTCTCGCTGGCCTGGGGCCTAGAAGTCCCGAATGGAGATGTCGGCAGAGCCACGCCCTCTCGAGGGCTCTGAGGCACAGTCCGCCCCTCGCCTCCGCCCAGCCGCTCGTGGCTGCCTGCCCATCTCTGCACCCACCTTCCTGTCTGTTCTCTCCCAGTGAGCCCAGTCTTTGGATTTAGAGTTAACCCTAACTCCAAACTGACGTCATCTTGAGAACCTTAATTTCACCTGTGAAGACCGCGTTTCCTGATGCCCTCACTTCCACAAGTAGGGGGTTGGGCCTGGCCATGTCTTTCTGGAGGACACACTTCAACCCACCGAAGGACCCAGATCTGGAGCGAGATAGTGTCGGAGGAGCAGGGGCAGGGCTGGTGCACGGCTGGTCCACCCAAGACTGTTCTGGGAGAGCTTGACCTCAGAGTCCTGGGGAGTAGGAAGACAGGACCTCTGTGGGGTTTGGGGTGAGGTCTCAGGTGTCCAGAGACCCTGCTGGCATAGCCGCACCAAGGCCTGATGATACTGCAATACTGACAACCTGTGGCCCTTTACCAAGGTCTCGCCCTATTCCAGCTCTGTCCTGTCAGCACTGCTCCGGTTTTCTCCCCTAAAACGCAATCCTGTTCCTGTGTAGCCACCAGGAAATGGGCGCTAGAAATTCTACCTCTAAGCTTTGTTTTTGTGGTTCCAACCACAGTCTGTCTCCGGTTAAAGTGCCAATTCCCTCCTAAGAAGTGTAGGAGTTTCCTCTGTTGACACCTTGGGGGGGCTTTGAAAGACAAACCTGGGTGCAGTACCACGTTCTGCCAGGTGTTGGCAGTAGTGGGACGACTCGGAGCAATTCCTTTTCCCCAGTGGATTCCAGCGGGGGCCTTAGGTTAGAATCATCTGGGGGCTTTTCCCTTGTCTGTGATGCCCAGGCCACACCCCAGATGGGTTAGCTCCGTATCCTGGAGGAGTTTGGGGAGGCCTGGGGTGGGGGGCTGGGGAACCAGACCCGGGATCCCCGTGCATAGTCAAGATGAGGCCGTGTGAACCTGCCTGATGCTTGCTTCCCTCACCTGTGGAATGAATTCCATTAAGATCACTACGTGGGAGAGCAACATTCCACAAGGTGCAAACCGACAGTATTTGTTTTTACTTTTTCCCTATCCTTTCCCACCTGTGATACGAGGCAGAATAATACCCTCCTCATTCTAATTCCCAGAACCAGTGAAAAATTGAGGCCACATAGCAGGAGACGTTGAGGTCAAAGAGGTGGTGAAGGTGGCCACTCAGCTGGCCCTAGAATAGGGTAATCCCCCGGATGACCCAGGTGGGCCCAGAGTAATCACAGGGGCCTTAAAAGTGGAAGGGCAGAGTTGCTGGCAGCGGGAGGGGGCCTTGGCCAGGCTTGTGGTTTGAAAGGTGGAGGAACGGGGTGTGAGCCTAGGAGTGGGGGTGCCTTTTAGAAGTAGGAAAAGGCCAGGGAAGGGGTTCTCTGGAAGGACAGAACCTGTGGACCCCATGGTTTTAGCTCGTGGACCTCTGTGTTGCATCTCTGATCTACAGAACCCTGGGCTCGTGGTGGATGCTGAGTTAACACTTTGTGTGCCGGTGCCCTTTCAATTTAGCAGCCCTTGGGGCCGGCCATTTTCTGTGCCACCTCATGAATGGTAGAAGCATTCAATAAAACACACACAACTCCTGAACTACTGGACATTAAAAAAACTCTCATCTCTCTCATAAAACACCTTACATTTCACCAAAACAATGTGTAAAGCTTCTAGACTGAGTATGATCCAAGAAATAGCTCCTAATAGTTCCAAATAACCCACCGTGGCGTGAAAAACCAGAGACTAGATGAACACGTATTAATACGTGAGCGGTCACCTGATACTGGTGACAAAAAACACGTACTAAAACGTGAGCGGACCACAGTGTTAAGCCATGAGTTTGTGCTGCTTTGTTTCAGCCCCATGGAAAACGAGCACACCGTTCTCCTGGGGAAGAAGCCCCTTATGCCATCCTGGACCAAGCCTCAGGCACACCTCACTACTGCCCTGATACAGAAAGTCCCCACCAGGCTGATAACAGAACTTCAGTCCCACTCTCAGCCCTGCAAACGGATCATTCACATCCGTTAGCCCGGTGGCTGTGGGTAGTGGGCTAAGGCTCATGGACCGCCCAAGGCCGCCCCTCCCGAAGCCCCCCAAGTATGGCCTCACCCCAGATGCCACCTGCTACTTGTCTCAGCCTTTGCAAACTGAGAGAACCCTGTTGACATCCTGTTATGCTAATGAAGCCTCCGTGCAGATTCGCCCTCTGACTGAGGGTGCGAATGTTCCTGAGCAGCAAGTAACATGCCGCTGTGCACAAAACCCTAGTGCTCACCGCCCCCGGCACCTCCCTGGGCCATCAGGACGTGAGAAACACAGGCGGGAAATCTGCGCTCCGAGGCCTTTTCAGCCCTGCCCTGCCCAGTGGCCGGAGAGACAACAAACAAGTGAGAAACAAAGTTGAGCTCGAGGAGACCTGACCTCAGACCGTGAGAGGAGAATGAGAATGGGGGACCCAAGCAGGGGTCCCACCACCAGCCCCCAGAATGCCAGGAGTGGTTTCCCCTCTGCTGATTCCTGCTACTCCCCAGAAACCCCCAATGCCTTCTCCATTCCCAGATGGGGTGACCAACCTGATGGGGAAGGGGGAACCTGCCCTCTGAAGGGCAGGAGGTCACAGAGCACTTGGCACCAAGGCGAGGGTCGCTGGGAGGTCAGGGGTGAATGGGGCAGCACCCGTGGTGAAGACCAAGCACCTTCAGTACCAGGAAGGCAGCAATCAAGACGGGAAAAGAGGAAACTCATTCTGAGTCCCGTCGTTAGTCTGAGTCAGCTTCCTCCCTAGGTAGCAGCAACCCGAAGGGCAGGGAGATGAGGCAAGCGACTTTCTGGAAGGGACAACGTGTCGGCCTCCCGAGCCAGGCACCAAGACATGTGGGTCCCACAGGAGCTGGGGGCCGGGACGGTGGCTCCCAGAATGGCCAAGGCTTCAGGTCAGGCCTGCAGACACCTCGTAGGGCTGAGAACCCCCTGAGAAGCGCCAGGGACACTGATCCTTGTTCCTGAGGCTGTGAAAAGAAACAGGGCAAGGTAGCGCTCGTGAGCCCACATTTTCTCTTTTTTTAAAGATTTATTTCTGCATACAAGAGCTGGGGTGTAGGCCAGAGGAGTGGGGGTGAGAGGATTCACCAGAGACAGTGGGGCGAACAGGCAAATTGACTGAAGTACACTGCTGAGGGGAGCAGCGGGGAGGCAGGAGAGGTCTGCTGCACCATGTGGGAAGTTCCCTGGCCGGGGATCAAACTCCCTGTTGCGCCACCAGGGAGGCCCCGAACCACATTTTGAAACAAGCCTCAGGAACTGAAGGGTTAGCCCCATGGTCCCCTCTGCCAGCATCCCCTTCCTGAGGAGCAACACCCGGGTCACCTCCAGCCTGGTCCCCTTGAGACTCAGAGAGTGTGGGCGCACCCCTATCTGTGGTGTGACAACTGTCCCACGCCTGTTGATTTCCTTCTGAGAACGATGGGGATTCGCTCAGTTAAGGCGCCCAGACTCCCTGCGGACTCCAGGCACTGGCTAATAGTGTAGCTATTTGGGCCTCCCTGGTGGCACAGGGGTTAAGTCTCAGCACTATGAAGCTGTCCAGAAACACTGCAGCACGAGTTCGATCCCCGGCCAGAGAGCTTCCCACAGGGCGCAGCAGACCTCTCCTGTCTCCTCACTGCTCCCCTCGGCAGTGTACTTCAGTAGATCTGCCTGTTCTGCTCCCCACTCTGTCTCTGGTGAACCCTCTCCCCGCCCATGCCTCTGGCCTGTACCCCAGCTTGTATGCATAAATAAATAATAAATCTTAAGAAAACAAAACAGTGCAGCTGTTTGAGGTAGAATGAGGACATGGGACATACTCATGTCATACAGGAAATGATTCCGTCTTGTACAGGTGGCCAGATAGTCCTCACGGCACCTGACACATCCACATACATCTTATCAGTTCTTTTGGCTGCTTTTGTCATTCTGGTTCCTTCTTTCCTGTCCTGTCCATTTCCCCAGAGTCCCCAGCTCGCGTGATGTCAGTGATGGAGATATGGTGTAGCAGGCCTCTCCTGTGTTGCCTGCTGCTCTCCTCAGCAGTGTATCTCAGTTGATCTGCATGTTCTATTTACCACCCTCTGTG
Source organism: Scalopus aquaticus (assembly GCA_004024925.1). Lineage (NCBI taxonomy): Eukaryota > Metazoa > Chordata > Mammalia > Eulipotyphla > Talpidae > Scalopus > Scalopus aquaticus. The sequence continues at coordinate 86,739 of PVIJ01002694.1, forward strand.
TCTGGTGAATCCTCTCACCACCCCACACCTCTGGCCTATACCCCCAGCTTGTGTGCATAAATTAATAAATCTTTAAAAAAGAATAAAGGGGCAAGGAAGCTGCAACCTGTGTGAGCAAAGGCAGCTCGTTCCAGCAGCCCTTCAGCTAGGACATCTGGTGGCTTCCACATGTTCAGGAGCTGCCGCGGCCCCCTTGGGCCTCCCCCACTCGAAGGGGAAGCCCCGGGGCCCTTCTGATTTCCTTGCCGGCCAGCTGCCCATCCCCCCCTGAGATGGACCTGCCCGCCCCCACCAGCTGCTCAGCTCTGCCCCCCAGGGCAAAGATACGGGTCCGATGCTGGATCTGACTGTGCCAGGGAGTTCTAGATCTTTCTGAGGGTGGAAAGTAAGTGATAATCACAAGGGGGAACAGCCCAGTCAGGGGAGACTCAGACAACGGGCCGTGGTTAGGACCCAACGTCTGAGCTCCACATCTGAGCTGCCTGGCCGGGCAGGCTGAGGGGTGCGAACCCAACGTTTGTCCAGGGCCTTTGCTGCTCCTTTCCGAGATGTCCCGGTGTTCTCCGTCCTCCTCGTCCTCCATGTTTAAACTGGAGCTCAGTGAGTTAAGCCCGACACCCGCTGGCCCCACCGTGGGCCAGGTGGCCCCAAACATCCACGTAGGGTGTCAGGGTGACGAGAAAGAGGGGTGCCGGGCTCCCTGCAGGGGAGATGACATCCCCATGTCTGCCGGTTAGGGCAGCAAACAGAACGAGGAGAGGACTACACAGCGGGGAGAGGCCTGTGCTCAGGCCTCTGTCTCCAAGCCTGCTTCCTCCTTCCGGGCCCTCCTGACCGCTGGGCCAGGCACTCTGGCCTTTCAGAAGTGGGGTTTGTGTGACTGTAAAATGTGGGGAGAAAGATGCCAACTGTTCAGCACGGTTGTGGGAATAAAGCACCAGCGTGGATTCAGAGGCGCTGCTACTCCGTGTGGCCGGCGGGGCGGCCTGGGTGGGCCTGGCGCAGAGCCGTCCTGCCCACTGGCACCGACCAGCTGTGGCCACAGCCTGTGGCCTGCGTCTCTGCACCTCCTGGGTCAGCGAGGAACCGCACCGCTGCCCGGGGGCGTGACGGCGTCGTGAAGACGTTAGCCCCTGCTGAGCGCCGCCCACCATGCAGCGCTTTTATTTGGATTTTCCAGCTTTTTGCCACAGCCCTTTAGCTTTTCAGCAGCATGTGGAAGCACCTTTCTTGTTCCAGGGTCTCAGCAAGGCTGCTCTGAGGTCTGACGCCCACAGCTCAGGCCCTTCAAAGGATGGGCTATAAATACCTCGGTCATTAAAAAGAGGAAGGGTTGCACCTGGACAGCCACGAACATGTAAATTCCGCCCGAGCCCCCCAGGGCCCAGGCCCCACCATCACCGCTCTCCCCCTGTTTTCTAGAGAAGAACCTGGCTTCCAGCTCAGGAACCGAAGCCAGCCAGCTCCCCTGTAAAGTGGCCTCCAGAAACCCTCCGGGGTGCCTCGGTCAGGTTACACGCAAACGCGGGCCAGTCAGGCCGCAGGTTGTAAGTCCTGGACAACCTCACCCACTGGGGAAGAGGAAGTGCCCCCGGCAGGGAGCCCGGGTGGGGTCCCCAGGGGAGGTCTTTGTAGCCTGCTGGTGCCTGAGTGTCTCAAACCCGAAGTGCAGAGAGGAAAGAGGGGGAGAGTCTCCTGGCGGAGCGTCAGCTGGATTTGACCTTGAGCAAGTTCCCGAACCCCACCTTCTCACTGGCACAGTGGGGTGGCCTCGACCTCAGAGAAGCTCCACAGTCGGGTTCTTGTCTCCTCGCCTCTTCCTGCTCTCTGTAGTAGAATCATGTCTGTCTTTTATCCTGCGCACTCAGAAAAGCTCTTACCACTGTAAGTGCTCAACGAATGGTTTTTAATTAAATTTTATTATCTTTTTATTGCGGAAACATCGGTTTGCAACACTATATGTGACTTAGGGGAATAGGCCCACACCTCCTAGATGTAGTCCGCACACCACACACCACACCCACCCCCGGCCCCTGGTCCTTTTACCCTAGTCCTGGGCCCCCTCCCCCTTTTACTCTACTCCCCCATGGCCCCCTCTGCTAGCCTCAATTCTAATTCTATTTCTAGGGCTCCTCTTGGTTTAGCTTCGTAAGCGACTTTATTTTTATTTTCTCTCATGTGAGTGAAATCATCCGGTGTTTGTCTTTCTCCTTCTGGCTCATTTCACTTAGCACATCCCCTCCAGCCCCAGCCATGTTGTCACGCTGGCAAGGTTTCATCTTTTTTTATAGCTGAGTAGTTTTCCATTCCTTGGTATTTATCCAAAGAATGAAAAGGCCTCATGCGCAGGGTCCTCTGCACCCGCTGTGTGCTGCAGCACTGCTCACGGCAGCCAACTATGGAAGCAAGGCAGTGCTCGGGATGTCGATGTTTGGAGTCGATGGAGAGCGGGGTTCTTGGGGTCACTTTGGGAAAGGCTTCACGAGAGCCCCCTTTCAGCGGCACGCAGCGAGTTTCTCGGGCAAGTTTCTCCATGACACAGAGACGTTCGTTATATTTAAAGGACAGTTTATTCGGGAAAGGGGCAGGGAAGTAAAGGACGCTGCATAGACACAGCGGCAGGAGGCGCTGCCCCGGGAGGACAGGCTTGCTAAGAGAGGCCTGCGTGGTCACGGGCGGGCAGCCCTGAGGAGAGCTGCCTCTGCTGAGGGAGGCCGGTGAAGTCCCAGCAGGGTCAGCAGGAAGGCCGCTGTGCCGCAGAGGGCCAGAGAGTTGGTGGAAAGAAGCCCCTGTATAGGCACAGCGGGCAGAAGAATGGCTGCCCCGAGCCAGTGCAGAGATGCCCTGAGAGTCTTCTCTTTGGGAGGGGCTCACACCTTCCAGGAGTGGTTTGTTTGTTGTTAATCATGTAGGATTAGAAAGGGGCCAGAGAGACCTCCCTGGTGGCGCAGCAGTTAAGAGCTGCACTGTGGGGCTGGAGCTGTCGGCAGCGGCAACACGAGTTCGACACCCGGCTGGGGAGATTCCCACATGGCGCAGCAGACTTCTCCGCCTCGCCTGCTGCCTCCTCAGCAGTTTACTTTGGTCTCTCTGCCTGTTCTGCTCCCTGCTCTGTCTCTGGTGAACCTCTGGCCTGTATCCCAGCTTTATTTAAGTAAATAAATATTTTTAAAAAGGGGGGGGCAGAGAGTGTCCTGACACTCCTCACACTCCCTGTAGCCTCTGATACCTGCTTGAAGTGATTATGTTCACCCCTTCTCCCCCACCTCCCGAGTGGGTCAGGTTCAAACCTTGTGATCCTTTTTTAAGTTCCATCTCCTCCACCACCCAGGACAGAGCAGAGAATAAGAGCGCTTGTACCCAGGGGCATTCTACTCCGGCAGCGGCTGGTGAAGGAGAGGTCGGGTTTTCCAGCTCTGAGGTGCTGTCCGTCCTCCTCATGGGAAGGATTCTCTGTGTGAGACCCAATGACAACTCACAAGTTGCCTTAAGACCCGGAACCTGTGACCTGCTCGTGTCGTGGACAAAAGGGACTTTGCAGTGTGATGAAGGGTGGAGTCTTCACTATACGGTTTCTGGATTACTTAGGTAGGGCCCAATCTAATCATAGGAGCCCTTAAAAACAGAACTTTGGGGGCCGCCCTGGTGGCACAGGGGTTGTCTCAGCACTATGAGGCTGTCGGCAGTCACTGCAGCACGAGTTTGATCCCTGGCCAGGGAGTTGACCCACAGGTCACAGCAGACTCTCCTGTCTCCCTGCTGCTCCCCTCAGCAGTGGATTTCAGTGGATCCGCCTGTTCTGCTCCCCACTCTGTCTCTGGTGAATCCTCTCACCCCCCACACCTCTGGCCTACACCCCAGGTCTTGTTTGCATAAATAAATAAATCTTAAAAAACAAAACAAAACAGAACTTTCTCTGGCTGGAGACAGCTGAAGGGGAGGCTGAGAGACACCAGGCTGTTTCTGTCTCTGAGACATCAGGGTCTTCACACACGGAGCTTCAGGTGCCCCTGGCTGGGAGCCAGCAGGAAAGTGGGGGCCTCAGGCCTACAATTATAGGGGACTAGATTCTGCCAAGCCCCTGCAGGGCCTGGAACGCAGGTCTCCCCTGGGCCTCCAGAAAGGAGCAAGCCCTCGGCTGTCTCTCAGCGAGACTCATGTGAGGCTTCTCACCTATAGAAAGGGAGAGAGGCTAAGTTTATGTGGGTTTTGGCCTATTTATCATGCCTGCAATTGAAAGCTGACACAGAACCCCCAGGTACGAAGAAGGCAGAGCTGCCACATGCCTGGCCAAGATCTGCATTTACCAAGCACACCAGAAGTGCACCCGTCACCGTTTGTGGGGTCTGCCGAGAGCCGGCACTGCTAGTGGCGCCCACGCACCTCTCTTCCTTACACATCATTCCACCCCTCAAGATAGCTCATATGGCCCCCAAGCCTATGGCCCATGCGGCAGGGTAAATGTAGACCAGACCCTTGACTGGGATGATCTTGGGGGGATACTTAACATATCCTGAGGCATGGGAATCCAGGAATGTCCCAAAGTCTAGCCCCCCAAAGGTTGTCTCAGCCCCTAATGTCCCAAATGACTTCCCACAGAAGAGTTCCTCCCCATCACCGTGTAGCTGGTGAAGACAGAGAGCTCATGGAGGAAACGATGGACCGAGCTTGTTGCTCGTTCCATCTTGAACTTTGACCTCTCAAGTGGGTCATGCTCAGACTCTCGGGTGCCATCCTTCAGTTGTGGTTCCCACATGCCATCAAGTCAAATCCACAATGCTTCTCCCTCACCTCTGCTCTTGCTGCCTGGGGCAGAAACTGGGTCAAAGATCCAAGCTCATGATAGTCTCAACAGAGACGGGTAGAGCTCAGCCAGCGGGATCAGGAGGGGCCCGGGAGGGCTGGCCAGCCTCTCCTCCACCTCTGCTCACCACTCCAGGGTGGCCGGCTCAGCACCTCTTTCGTACTGAATTCCAGTTTTGATAGTGGGTAACCGTTCTCATTCCATCAAGACTTTCATGTCCCATTTGCTGTGAGAAAAAGTTGGGCAATCTGTGTACATTTGCAGCATGTTGAGAAACATCCAGAAGGAGAAGCTGCTGAGGGCACAGAGGAGGGAGGGTTCATCATTAGGCGAACACTCCCGAATAGGAAGTTCATAAGTTTGCTGCTTGGAAATGAAAGTTGCTGAAGTTGCTAAGCTCACTGCTGGGACACTGCTGCTTGCTGGGGCAGAGAGCTGCCGGGAAAGTCTCTGTGCTGTGCTGCTTGTCCACAGTAGTAGCTACGGTTGCCTTGACCCCCTTCCTAAACATAAAGTGTAAAAACCTGCCATTCCTGTAATTCGGGGCTCAGATTTTGGGGACTTATCCCACTGGGCCTGCTGGTGTGGCCATTAAATCTCTCTCTCTCCATCTTTCTGAATGCCACCTGATTTCTCTGGGAAAGTTGCCGTAACACCCTGACAGAGGTGCAGGCACATGTACTTAAAATGATGTAAAAGGCCTTGTTACCGGAACCAAGCTGCCTTAGCATGGGAGCCTGCAGGAGTGGTGGGGCCTCTTATCCCGCTGCTCCAGAGTAGTTGTGGCCGTTGCTCCTGCCCAGGAACTGCCGTTTTTTTTTGACGGACCAATGAGGTGCTAGGAGCTGATGGGTCGGTCCTATCAGCTCCAGGATTGAAGATGGTCCAATCAGACTTGTGGATGGTACTCGGGGAGAGGTTATAAGCCAGGATTGGAGGGACCGGGGAAGGAGGAAAAGGAGAACAGAGGGAAAAGGGGGAAAAGAGTAGAACAGGAGAAGACAACGACAAGGACACCAGCCCCCAGGAGAAGAAAGACGACGGTTCCAGACTCCGAAGAGAGAAGAGAGGAGTCAGAGCGTGGTTTGCTAAAGGTGTGAATAATTATGACGTCAGAGCGTGGTTTGTTAAAGGTGCAAATAATTATGATGTCAGAGCGTGGTTAAAGGTGCAAATAATTATGATGTCAGAGCGTGGTTTGTTAAAGGTGTAAGTAATTATGACATCAGAGCATGGCTCTAAAGGGCCACGTGCAGAGGAACCAGCTCCCGAGGTGGGTGACTCTGGGTGTGCTTCCGGAGCTGGGATTTCTCCTCTCTTTGCTGATTTTGGTGTCTCTGTAATCCAGGCGGAAGGTCACCACTGACCTCAGAAATGGCCAGCAAGGAGCTGGGGGGCCAGCCGCCCACTCTCTAAACTGTTAACAAATGTCAGAGCTATTTGGGGCTTGTGATGTCACCGGCGGGCAGCAGTGGCTTTGGTTATGATGTCATTTGCTGTCTGGCTGGGTGGCTCTGTGGCCAGTGAGTCACTGGGGAGGGGCCCTGGCAGGCCCCTGGTCCTTGGACTCAGGCTGCATGACTCTGCGTTGCATGACTGCGCTCGAGGGCTGCGGAAGGGGCTGAGACCTGGGGGTTGGGCCGATGCCCTCCCGGGGGCTGGGAGAATGCCACCCCAGAGCCCCCTACAACCCACCTGCCTCGGTGCCCACGTCACAGCCGTGCTTACTGGACTTTGCAGGAGATTTTCAAGGTCTCTTCGGATTATTCTTTCTTGCGCCCTGGCTCGCTGAGCTCTGACGCCGCCCCTTGAGGGGCCCCTTCTGCTCTGCCTGCTCTGCAGGTCGCATCAGCGTGCCCTGCAGAGCCTGCTCGGATGGCCAGCTCCTGGGGCCCCCAGCGCTGCTGAGCGCACCTGCCAGACAGGGCAGGTCCCCCCCCCCCCAGCCTCCTGCTGTCTCCTCACCTGACATTGAAATTTGCTCTCCTTGCTTCTCCCTCCTCCCTTCTTCCTGCCCCCCTTTCCGGGAAGCCAGCGAGGCCCCTCCAGGCAGCTAGAGGGTCCATCCTCCCATCACCCTGTTGCCTCCATCACCCTTTGGAACACCAGCCTGCGCTCAGCTGCTGCCTGTCTTCTCCTGGTGGAAGTGCAGGGCCTGGAGACGCATCCTGCTGCCCCTGTGCCCAGGTGCCTGTGGCGATGGCCCCGTCCCTGCACTCTCCAGTCTCTTGTGGCCACTTTCTCTTTAATGAGGAAAGCTGGCTGCTCTCCCTCCCTCCGGCCTGGGGCAGTCCCTGCCCTCTCCATGAGGAAGGAGAAGTGTGGCTGGTCTAGAGAACTCACTTGGGGGGCCTGGGACTGGGAACCGCTCTCCCAGCTGGGGGGCTGCAGCCAAGCTGAGCTTCCGTCCAGACGGGGTCTCCCAGCCCTGACTGCGAGGACACTGAGTTTCTCGAGGTCCTCAGGGATGCCGAGCAGGGGAAGCTGGTTCCCCAGGCAAGAGCTATAAATAGCTGGCACCCAAAGGCAGGCCCTCTGGCCCCCGCAGGCTGTGCGCTCGATCCCCACCGATGTGGCTGCTTCCCCACCGGGAGAGTCAGTGGGCAGGAGGGCAGGGGGCCGTCTGCCTTGGCCTCCAGCATCCAGGGAGATTCGAGGTGAGAAGATGCTGTCTCCTCTGCCAGGCCAGCCTTGGAGGGTCCCCTATGCAAGCCCACTAAGCCCTTGACTGTGACCTTGTGGCACTCATACCCAACCCCGATGGCTGGTCACAGGAGACCCCAGCAGTGGCCCACACAACAGGTCGCTTCCCCATCACTCCCCTTCTCGTGGGCTCGCTCCTTCGGGTATGGCCTCTTCGGGGTCCAGCCCACCGTGCTCAGAACCCCCCTGCCCCCGTGCCACCTTCTTCTCCCTTCACTGGCATCGCTCCTCACCCTTCATCTACCCAACCCTACTGCTTATGTGATCAACCTGGATGAAAGGTTGAGGTGATGAAACAACCCCAAAAGATCAGGAAACAACTTGACTTCATATTAGATATTCTGATTTCTTAGCATCACACCTGACTCCAAGGCAGCCTCTGTTCTCGCGGGACTCTCAGCGAGAGTTCTTCCTGTGCTTCCCCTTCTCTGGCTCCAGACTCTGCGGTCTCTGCCCATCAGGAAGCATCTGGAAATCCCACTACATTATCAGGGCAGACGTCTCCTCCTCCATCCAGTCTGTCTGTCCAGGGCCCACATCGGGTGAGAGCAATTTGCCTTTCGTAATCTGAAGACCCACTGCGGCATTTTCCTAAACCAGAGAGTCACCCACCATGTTGAGCTACCCCAGCCCCTCCATATTTTCTATCTAGCTACATGAAGGCATTTCAGAGGTTTTGGAGTTATAGGAGCTCCTTAGCATGCACTTGAACAGCTCCCACCCCGCCCTTCCCTAGCTCCAGGGCTCCAGGGCTCATTCAAGATCCCTGATGGTGGACACCCCATTGGCCATGCTTTGGGGCTCCTTCCTCTATAATGGCACAGAGCGAGTGGGTGAGTGAACATCCTGTGTCTCACTTGACCATTTTCTTGGCTGGATGGTGTACAGTTGAAAATGTGTGGGGTAGAGAGTGTTGTGCTGGGGTTGGAAGTTGTGTGTGTGCGTGTGCATGTGTTAGTCCTGAAGGTGTATGTGTTTCCACCCCCTTAACACCCCCTGGAGGTGGCGCGCATGTGTGTGTGTGTGCACGTGTGTGCATGCATGTGTATGTGCTGGGGGCTGGAGGGGGTCTGTGTGCACACAAGTGAGCACGCGTGTTGGGGCCAGAGCTGGCGTCTTATTCTTCCGTGCGCTACAGCTGGAGTCGGCTGGGTGTGGGACAGGGAGAAATTTGTATATGATTTGAGATTTCTCAGGCTGCCTCTTGCCAAGTGGTTTCCTCTGAAGCTCAGAATCAGCCATATGGGCTGGAGTGGAAAGTGCTGCTGTCAGCAGCCGCTCCCTGACTCATTCTGAAAGCCTGCAGGCCTGGCTGACCACCCCGCGCTCACGCTCCAGCCCCCCATGCACCCTGCCTCAGGCTGTGCTCCGAGCTCCCCTGTTTCTCCCCTACAACTCAGAGGGGCCATCCATCCCCAGCTTCACCCCCTCCCTCCGCTGGTGCTCGCCCCGGAGCGCAGCATGCACTGCCAGCTCTGTGCCCTGCGTTCCGAGCTCTCCCCCACTGCTCACTTCCCTCTCACCGGGGGTGGGAGATCTTTGAGGCCCCAGGAAGTCCCAGTGGAACACGGGTCTCAGTGGTCGCACACACTCTGTCACCCTTTTCTTTGCCTCTGACTTGCACTCCCTGCTGAGACGTCGCCCAACCCATGTGGACATACCTCACTGTCACCTCTCTCAGAGGGCCTGCTGAAATGTTTCCAACAGAGAAACCGTAAAGATGTGCATGGGGGCTGCTCCTCAGACACCCCACCCAACCACAACCCTTCCCCTGCTCCTGACCTTTCCCACTCTGACGTAACAGCCAGCTGCTGAAGCAGAGGAAGACAGAGGAATCTTTGTCTCTTCCTCAGCAGGCCAGGCAGCCATCTTGATGCAGCATAAATGAGAATTCAAAATGGCAGCATCCCAGTTCTGCATCGCTCCCAAGATGTGCCCCTGAGGAGAGAATCAGGGTTGAATTTGGCCAGAATCTAGCTGGAATGCTGGAATAATCATCCTGGTTATTTATAGGCAAAGGCAACCGCATGCCGGTGGGCTGGCATCTGCTAACCAGTAGTGCCCTTGTTAAGTAATCTCCTCTGGTAGAGCGGGTTCTCTCCAACCCATGCCGCGCACCGCTCTCTACACTCACTCAAGCATGTGAAATCTCACTGCTGATAAGATACCCAAAGAGCCACCCTTCTAGGCTAACAATGTCTCTGCAAACTACATCATCTATTCCTGCCGAAACCTCCTCCCTAGGAATCAATAAACTGTGAGCAGAGCTAAAGGGAAACTTCCCACAGCCTCCCCCCTCCCTAAGTCCCCTCTCTTAGCCCCTCTGATCTTCACTGCTTCCCTCCCCTTTCCATATCACTCCTTGATTTGACTTAAAGTCCAGTCATGGCTGAGTTCTGGGGGTACAGTGTGGAATGACCAGAAGAATCCAGCATGGACTTGCACAAGCCCCGGGGCAGTACCACCTCATGGGAGCAAAGTTGGGCCCAGGGAAATGGCTGTTCCTGCTTACTGGGTGTGTAGCCCTTGCCAGAGAAGTCCCCAAGGAGGAAGCCCACTTCTACCCAACGGACTTCGTTATTAACTCAGAGGGTTGCAAGTTAGACTCTCACCACACAGAGGAGCAAAACAGCAATCACAGTTGGTTTTGAGCCACCATCTTGCCAGATAACAGAAAGCACAATTTATCATTTCTTGACGTTCTGAGTCTCTCTGAGGAAATGTGCCTTTGCTTCTGGGTGAACAGGTCCTTCCTCCTCTCTCGCCTGGGGCTGTCTGAATTCTGGGGTCTCAGACGTTGAAGAGGAGTAGACATTTGGTTCATGTTCCCAGCTGTCCTGCAGCGGCCACCCAGGATGTAGATGTTCTCATCTCGCTCTTTGGGCTTCCAAGGACGTGGGTCACGTAGGCCTGGCTGAGGGCTGGGTAACCCTCTAGCTCCCTGGCCCCAACTGCCAGTTCCACGGAAGTAGACATGGGTCACTGGATTTAGGGGCGATGCTGCCCATCAGTTTGGGGTGCCCTCCGTTGTAATCCCCAACGGTATCACGACTGACCTAAAGGAAGTTGCTGGAGAAGATGATGTTGCCTCAACACGCAGAAGCTGCTGCCTGATATAAATAGCAGAGAGATGAGCTGAGGACAAGACAGATGCAGGTTTATCAGTAAGTATGTGACTTCCCGATGCACAAGGAGTAAAAAGTGATCAAAACGCAGCCTCAGCTGGGCTGAGGATCCAGTTTAAAAGCAAAAAGTCACCTTGAGGAAAGTAGGTCCATTATTGAGGGTGGAATTCTATTTTTCCTTTAAAAATGTTTATGACTTTTTTAATGATAAAAGCCACACAAATTCATACCCAAAATTTTCCATTATAAATTAGTATTTTATAACCAGTCACCCATAATAAGCACAGGAATTCCAGAAATAAGTGTTGTACATTATTTTGACATATTTCCTTCCAGCCTTTGTTTTCTGTGTGCAAATAAGTGTCAGTTTACACAGTTCTGCTAATTCTTTATATATCATTTGGATCCGTTTGTCATGGATTTTTGGTCAGATGAGATGAGATGAGATGACTAATGCCTTCTGAGAGCCAGCTCAGTCAGCCACCAATGCTTGACCTGCCTTCATTCATCAACTCTTCAGTCTTATAAAGAGTCTTCCCTCTATTTTATAGATGAAGGAAATTGAGGCTCGGAGAGAAGAAGGAATGATCAAGGTGTTGAATAAGGAAAGAGCGGGACTGGCGCCTTTCCCTGGGCAGTGTAGAGGGCCGTGTCCCACGCCCTTGCGTGTCTGACACGTGTGGGGTCTGTGAGTGTCTTTCAACACGAACCCCCAGGGAGCAGCCCTCACCCCGACAGAAAGGGCGCTCAGTGGCCAGGTCCCTGGTCCTCCCTCCTGGTGGGATGATCTGAGGCCTCGTCCACACACTCTCCCAGGGCTCCACCACGTGACTGCCCCCCAGGGGTCACCACTTTGGGGTCACGATGCTCCCCAGTTGGGCTCCTTCCAGTCCCTGCCTCACTCGCTCAGTTAGTGGTGTTTCCCAAATCACCTCCCATAAAGTACCTCGCCCTCAACTTCTTATCTCCGGGGCTGCTTCTGGAGAAGCCAAGCACAGACGCCTGTCTGGAGAGCAGCTGAGTCGCCTGGGGAGGCGAGTGGGCATTCCCCGGGGCCCTGTGTGTCCGTAACTGGGGATGACCGGGGCTCGGGTCCCATGAGCACCCACCTGCGTGTGCAAGACGTGTGCATGACTGGGCTCGCATCCTTGTGTGCGTGCGGGTGGGTGTCCATGTCTCTGTGCCAGCTCATAGTTAAAAATAGGAAAGGAAAATGTAAGCAACTTTTTATGTAAATATCAGGCAATCCGAATACTTTGCTTTTGCTTCTAGTCATTTCAGAGTTTCTGAAACTTGGCCGCTCCTCCCCTTGCATGGAAGGTGGGAGTGGAGGTGGGGGAAAATGTGGTTATTTTTATCTGGGGGATTTCAGCGTCCTTCCCTTTATGCATATCCCCTCTCCTCCTCACCCAGCAGAGCCTCCAGCAAGGAAGACCCACTGAAGAGAGGGAGGTTCCCATAAACCTGGCAAACAGGTGCTCAGTGGATAGTGGAAAATTCCGTGAAGGACAAGAGATCACCCAATAAATCCCTCCGCCATCCTACCCCAGTGCTCCCAATGCCAAGGAAAAGGGGGGACAGGCACCAGATGAGCCGGTTCTGGTTCCAGCCCTCTGAATCTAAGAGCTGGTGTGATGAACCTGGCTCGTATCCTATATGGTGGCTGAGCACCTCCAAGAAGCCCAAACACTTAAAGGAACAGATTGTAGAATCAGACAGACATAGTTCAGATGTTGACTATGTCATTTCTATGATCTTGGAATGTAAATTCACTCTCTGACCCTGTTATTTTTTTTTTATTTGTAAAATGGGGATTTAAAATGTGTTCATCTCACTCAATTAAATAAGTTTCCGTATAAACCATGTAGCCTATTTGCTGCCACATAGAATGTGCTTATAGATATTCGTTTTCTTCTTTTTGCCTAACTAGCTACTTTCTGGGGGTGTCAGGGAAAATAAAGCCAGAGTAAGAGATAAGAAGGAAATAAAAGTTTGAGGCTTCAAGCATTTATTTGGGGGTAACCATTGCAGAACTCACTAGAGTGTAATTTAATGCAATTCACAAAACTTTTCTGCAGCACATCATAAAGACGACAGAAGAGGATGAATTGCTATAATGCACAGAGGTCTCTGTATTGATAAAACACAAACACCTCAATAAGAATGAGTTAAAGGATAAAATAAAGAAACCTGAACGAACTATAAAAAAGAAAAAGCTACTTTGTTACCCAGGGACTAGCTTCCCTGCCAGATGTGTGGAGATCAGATTATGACATCAGGCCTTTGAGAAAAGAAATCAGCTTATTGCAAATTGACTGGCAAGGAGATAGGAGATAAGCTCAAATCTGCCTCTCTGATTAAAAAAGGGAATGAGGTAGTGTAGGTTTGGTGGGCCAGGGTTGAGGAGAAAGGAGTTAATTTTACTGGCTGAAAAGCAGGTTGAGGGAGGAAAAGTGGACTGGCTGACTTGCGTCAGCTCTTACAGGGCTTCCAGAAAGTAGGAGGCTTTTCTTCAGCTAACTGGAGCTTTGAATTTCTGCTGCTGAGTGTGGTCCCCTCTAGGTAGGCCTTCTCTTTATTTGCGTCTCTAGGCTCCAGCCAGCATTGGGGCTGAGCACATGGTTAGATAAGCCCCCAGGATGTGCTGTGTCTAAAATCAAGTCTCAGGAAAACATGGAGGCACTTTTATTTTGCTCCTTTATGCTCTTAGGCTCTGAGACCAATTTAATAATTTAGCCTTGGTGTCAAATTCACTAGATGTCAGGGAAATAAAAATTAACACAATGACAAGACATCACTTTACACCCATCTGACTGGCATATCTAAAAAAGCAATAGCACCTGTCATGAGGGACATGCCAAGGGAAGAATACTTGCATATATTGCCGGTGGAAATGCAAATTGCCATAGACGTGTTACAAAGCAAGGAGACAAGAACTACTAAAACTTGAAACCATTTTATTTAATTCAGCGATCCCGCTTTGGGACTAAATTCCATAGAAACCAAAGCATCAGCACACTGGGGTCCATATACACTCAGGTGAAAACAAATACATTCGGGTCACACACACAGTAGGGCACTCACCTGTACACATGGTTAGGTGAATGTGCCAATAAATACGTTATATCTTGGAATGTTATGGGACTATTTAAAGACCATTTTTGAATGATATTGGCTAGATTTCTACAGCATGGTGTCGAGTATAGCGGTAAGACTCAAAGAGGTGTGTTTCCATCATATAATGTCTTCTTGGTAAGGCAAACAATAATAAAACATCTCTGTGCACAGGTGTGTACACGTGTGGGTAACTCTACGAGCAGACTGGCAGTAGGAGAGGGTGCATGTCAGATTGGTAACACTGACGCCTCGGGTCAGCCTTGAGGGGTGGGATGGGCTTGCAATGTGAAAGCGGAAGGGTGAAGAAAGCAAAAGAATGGGAGAGGGGAGGAAGAAAGGAAAAGCGAGGTGATGAGACCAAAAATATAGACAAGACAATTCATTGTGTGCGTATGGGAGAAAGTGTCTAAATGCATTAAAAAGTCAGAAAAAAAGAAGAACTATACAACCACTGACTTCATGGAAGGACTTTCTATATTTTTGAGTAAAATGAAAGTAACAGCTGTAGTGAAAATGCTCATAAGAAGGACTTGAACTTTAAGCGACTCAGGGAAAGGGTTGTCCTGGCAAAAAGGGGCCAGACAAAGACCCGGATGTACGCATGTGTGTATTTGCTCCTGGCCTGGGGGGCAGGCCCCAGGGCAGCAGTGAGTGAGGGTGCCTACAGGAGTGAGGGTGCAGGCCCACTGGAGGAGGCAGCCCCTTGTACCATGGAAGGGCCCATAGAAGTGAAAATGTGGGCAAAGAGAGGCAGAAGAAGAGAGGGGAAATGTAGGGAGTTTAGGGGTGCTGATGTTCTCATCCTGAACAAAAGTGAATACCTCCGTGTAAATCTGATGAAACAGAAATAAAATAAAAATATAACCAATTGGGCCTCTTTGGTGGCACAAGGGGTAAAGTCTCAGCACTATGAAGCTATCCAGAGCCATTGCAGCATAAATTCAATCCCTGGCCAGGGCTCTTCCCACATGGTGCAGCAGACCTCTCTTGTCTCATCTGCTGCTCCCCTCAGCAGTGTATTTCAGTCAGTCTGCCTATTCTGCTCCCCACTCTGTCTCTGGTGAATCGTCTTACCACCTCCAGCCTACACCCAGCTTGTATGAATAAATAAATAAATCATTAAAAAATATATTTATATAACCAATAAATATTTAAGGATGAGAGAGAAAGGAGTGCTGTTAAGGAATTAGGGGTCTCACTACTTTTCTCTGTAGACATTTACTTAGCACCTACCATGTACCAGGTGCTGTTCGGGAGGGAATCTACCTTTGGAAAGTGAACCTCTTTAAGAGGGCATCGGGGTGAGGGAAAGGACAATGGAGCATGAGTGTGTTGACCAAGTGGCTATTGTAGAAAATGAGGTTAGGAAAGGTCCTTCCTCCAGAACTGATGCCAGGCCAGGGAACAACCCTCCGTACGGATACCTGAGAGAAGACCATTCCAGGCAGCGGAGTCAACCATGAATTGGTCCGGAGACTGGAAGGCCTGGAAAGTTCTAGAAGCAACAAGAAGGCAATGTGATAGGAGTAGAATGAGAGAAAGGAAGATGAGAGGGTAATTGATGAGACAGTGTTTAACATTCATAAATACAGATGCATGTATATTATTTAACATAGGGAATTAGATGCCATAGAAACTATGAACAAAATGTCAAAATAGAGACTTGAGGTGTGTACTGCAGAGTTTGCTATCGTGTTTGAATATTTACTCCCTATGAACCTGCACTTTAACAGGCTGCTAAGTGGACAGAACAACACACTGAAGAGAGAATGACTGACGCGCCCGATAACAATGGCAAATACTTCTGGTATCTTCTAGACCTGCTTCCAAAAGTCGCATTAAGTTGGCGGCCCATATTCAACTCACTCATTCCCCTTCTGTGACCACAGCCCAGATTTGAAATCACAATCATCACCCCAAAGTCTTTGGGGTACAGTGTGTTCCAGACATGTGAACACTCAACCAATTTTGTATTATTATTCTAAAAAATGATCTGTAAGTTATTTTATTTTTTGTGATTATAAAAGAAGTAGAGGTTTGCTATAGAAATATTTGAAATAGCAAAAATAAAAAAGATGACTAATCTCAGTGATAATTCCAGTAGCTAATGAGCGTCTCAGTTAATGATGATGTTGAGATCTCTGAAGTTGAGATCATGTGACATAAATAAAGTGTATTCTCATTTTTTTGTTTAATGTTATAGCATTGCCCTTTTTAGTTTTTTCAAGAGAGTGAGACCGATTCCTAAGAGATAATAAATGTTGTTAATTAACCAGCATTTTCAAGTGACTAGACTATTCCATGTCCCAAATATTCTCAAAAGCAACATTCATCAGCCAAACTGTCATATTTATAGACTCGCTTAAAATTAACAGGCATACAAGCCCCATACATGCAAGTGCATCCTGGGTTAAAGAAACTTCAAAGAGATTTATATCCTTATGCCAAGTCCTCGCAAATTCTCATGTGTGCATTCTACTCCTTTCCCTCTCTCTGATAGATCAATTAGCAACCCACTTGGGTGGGGTTTGGGGAGGAGAGCAGGATGCTTGGACCAGAACACAGGCAATAGGGAAGCAGACGAACAACCAGACTCAATGTTCATTTAGGAGATAAAGTCAAAAGGATTTGCTAAGAGGTTAAATAAGGAAACGGAGAAACATGCCCAATTTTCTGGTCTAACGAATGAGTGGGTGGCGGTGTTTTGTCAACAGAGAAAGACTGTGGGCGGGCTATTCTGGAGGTGCCACCAAGAGCTCAGCTTTGGACATAGGGCTGTCCTTGGGAGGTCTATGGGAAATCCACTGGACATACGCGTCTAGGGTTCTGAGAAGACCTGTGCATCTGGGAGTTGCTGGCGCGTGGGGATTTACAGGCACTGGAATGTTTGAGGTCACAGGTGGAACAGAGAAGAGGCCCTTATAAGTTAGAAACTCGAATAAGTTGTTTCCAAACAAAACACCCAGTTCCTTGAGAATTTTTAGAATTGATGACTTGGAAGAATTTCCTCCACGGCGTTGGGCTCCTCCAGTCATCTTTGGCTACTGGAGTGATGTTGCTGGCTCCAGCGCTTGGCTGGGCCACATGGACAAATTTGCGTTGGAAATGGGGGCTGTTCCAGCGGTCCCCATGCCAGGCTTGTGATCTGGTCCCCCTCCTTCCACTCCACCTTTGCCAGAAGCCAATGGGACTTTGGTCTCAGAATTCTGGAAAGTTTCTAAGGGTTTTACAAGATTTTTCCTTCTTTCTCATGTGCTTCAGCTTTAGCTAATTATTAGTCACAAATGTCCAGGATGCCTATGAGGGAGCCATGTCTGTAGAATATATTTGAGGGGAAGCCTCAAGACCAGGGTGGGTGGGCCCTGGAGGAAGAGCCAGGCATGGACCATAGAGTTTGGCAAGGCTATGGACAGGAAGAGGTCTCTGCTCAGGGAGGAAGGTGGTAGTGTGAGCATCGTAGGTAGATCAGGGCCGCTGAAAACCAGCTTCCCACCTGCCCTGCCTCCACCTTCAGGCTGCCCCCGGAGCAGACATGGCTTCCTGCGTGCCCACCTGCTCACTCACTTGCCCCGGGCCATCTCATGGCTGATTACATCCCAGATGAAATGCTTGATGCTTTTTGTTACCCAGAGCTGACCTTCATTAAATCTTCCTAATTTCTCACTCAACCTCTTTTCTTCATTGTCCAACAGCCATCTCAAGTTTAATATCCCTTCTAGTCCAACTATTCTCTTCCTCCAAGAGTTGATGGGACGCAAATCCAAGAATTCAGCTGTGATCTTTCTCATGCTCTTTTATCCCCCATGAAAACCAACTGTGTCTCCAAAATATGTCCTTGTTTCACCCAATCTCACCAACAACAACATTGAACCCTGCACCAAACCTCTAGCTGACTTCCTGATTTCAACACCCCCGTAACCATACTCCACTCAGCAGTCAGTGTCTTCTTGCTGAAGGGTAAGTAAGGACCAAGTGGTGAGTCCTCACTGCACCTAGAATTATAGCCAGATTCTGGGTCCAGCAAGGCCCTTTGTGATTCATTCCTTCTGTGTTCTCCATTGTCTTCTCCCCTCATTCATCGCTTTTCCACGCCCGCCTCTGTGGGTCCTCAAACATCCCACCTTCACCTTGTCTCAAAACTTTGCATGTTCTGTTCCCTCTGCCAGAGCGGTCTTCCCAGATGGTCACTTTCCTTCCTCTTTCTCATCATCCGGGTCACATCGCAATTCAAGTGTCACCTGCTCTCTGACTTCGCTGAAGTTGGCCAAGGAATCTGCTGTTGCTAAGTCCCTTTTGACCACAGCACCTCATGCTTCTCTCCGTCAGAGTGTTTATGGGCCATTTCCTCACTCACCCTGAGGACGGGGCCTGTCTGTCTTTGACACTCATTGTCTCCAGTGTGAGGAGCCGGGCCTGGCACATCACAGGCACTTAGCAAACCTTTGCTCACTGGCTGCTAACAGCAGCGATGAGCTAATATTTAACTACTCACTGGCTACTGGGGAAGAGGGTGTTTACACGCGAATCTAAACTCCAGATTCCAGTTTGTATTAGCGACTGGGCTTGCTCAGACTACTTGACCTCTCCTAGTGAAAGGAGAGCAACGAACAGGCCTGCTCTAGCAGGCGAGGGCACAGAGGTTGCTGCAGTTGAAGAGGTCGGCCGTTTGTGAATACTGCCACTTCTCTCCTCTCGTCCCCCCAACATGTTGAGGTGATGTGTTCCATTTTACAGACGAGAAGATGGCGCTCAGGGCAGCTAATGGACCCCCCGAACCACATGCTCACCCGCAGAGAGTCACAGAGCCTGACTTGTCCCTGGTCCCCGCAGGATAACACCCGGTGGCCTCCCTCAGCCTTCACCTTGCTGGAGTCTACATTTGGCCTGGAGACGTGAGCCCCGATGCCAGCTTGTCCCCATATCATCTGTCTTTGGCCTCTCTTGTCTCAGCTTGCCTGTCTGAGTAAAGTGGAGAGCCTTACCACTCTGTGGTCCGCTCACGCATTAGTACGTGTTTCTGTCACCAGTATCAGGTGGCTGCTCACGTATTAATACGTGTTCATCTAGTCTCCGGTTTTTCACGCCACGGTGGATTTATTTGGAACTATTAGGAGCTATTTCTTGGATCGTACTCAGTCTAGAAGCTTTACGCATTGTTTTGGTGAAAGTGGAAGGTGTTTTATGAGAGACATGACAGTTTTTTTTAATATCCAGTAGTTCAGGAGTTGTGTGTGTTTTATTGAATGCTTATACCATTCTTGCGGTGGCACAGAAAATGGCCGGCCCCAAGGGCTGGTAAATTTAAAAGGCACCGGCACACAAAGTGTTAAAACTCCCCATGACCTCTCAGCTCCCAACCTGTGACCCCGGCTGGCAGACAAGGACCTAAGGCGCTGCCTCTGGCATCCGCTCTGCCCCCGGAATGTCCAGTGGTTCTTCCAGGGCGGCGCGTGGCAGGGAGACAAAACCAACAGTATGAGCGCATGGGAGTCAGGGGGCTCCAAGGCTGAGGTGCGATGCTGCTTCGGGTTGCTCTGATCACCCACAGATCTACCCAAGCCGGCAGCCTTGTGCGACCCCACATTCACAGCGGCCTGTGGGGCTCGTGAGTGAGCTCAGGTGGGTGAAAAGTGGGGACCACAGGGCAGGCTAGATTACTCCAAAACACTGCCCAGCCACGAGGGCTTCCTCTTCCAGCCCGTGGAGTGGCCTTGGCCGTGGGCTTGCTGTAGACGCAGAAGTCCAGCAGATGCTGGCTCTGAAGCATTATTAGCCAAAGCTCAGGCCTGGCTGCAGTTAGACCGGGAATGGGGAAGACAGTAGGAGAGGAGGAGAAAAAGGAATGTGCCCTGGAACTGGAGCAGGGGTGGGAAACGGGCCCCAACCAACCTGCTCCTCACCTGAGTTTTAATCCAGGCCTGATCTTGCCACTTATCCCTGGACCCAGTCTGTGGCCCCCAAGCTTCTAACGCTAATTAGGCTCCTGATCATTAACTATGATGCAGGATGAAGCTTTTTAAAAGTAGGCTCGAGGGTACCTTTAATTTTTTCATTTTTCAAACTTGCAAAATGATCTCCTTAGCCCTGTGATGGGCCTTCACTCTTTGTTCTTTAAGATTTGATGGTATTTTTTTAATATATATATTTTTATTGTTATTTATATCTTTTACATTTTGTATTCCCCTTGGGTAGCCCACCACCAATTCACCCGTGATCCATCTCCGTGGTCCCTTGTGTCCTTTTCTACTCCATTTTGTGCCCTTATTCTCCCCCCAACCCCCCACCCCCCAAGTGTCTCTCTGTTTGGTTTCCCTATAGTCCTGTTATAAGTGAAACCATTCGATACTTTTCTCTTTCTTTCTGGCTTGTTTCGCTGAGGATGATCCCCTCTAATTCCATCCATGTCTATGGTAAAGACAATGAAGTCCCTGTCCTGCTCATTTGGAGGAATGAGGTAGGGGCTCGTGTTTTGAATGAATTAAAGAGAGACAAAGGTGGAGCAAGGAAGGGGGGGGGGGCTTCAGGAGAAGATGGCCGCCAAGTCTCCTCAGAAGGGGCCGTTGCAGCCTTTGGTTCAGGGGCTGACTCTGGTCAGAGCTTGAGTTTCATGTTGGAACCCAGGAGGACAAATAAGCATGAGACAAGAATTATGAGAAATTAAGACAGATCTGGTTCCAAGCAGAGAGAGGCCAACCCCCAGGGCAGGGGCGTGACCCAGTCAGGACGGACGGGTATGATTCCATTTTTTTTTTTTTCAATTGTTCACATTACTGTGAATAAACTCCCCTCCATATATGCAAAGCTTTCTGGTAAGTAAGTTCTGTTATAGACAGATGCCTGGTGTGTGTATATGCAGAGCGTATGTGTGCATGCGTGTGTGCACATGTGGCAAGTGCACACACACACTCGTTTGTGAAGAAAAGGACTGTGTCCCAAGTTTGAGTCCCTCCCAGAACATATTGCAGAGGAAAGAACAAAAATGCAGAAGTAGCAGGAGGTGACAGCTGGTCAGACTCTCTGAGCTCCTGAATGTTCCTCCCAGACAGAGAGGCCCAGTAACTGGGCCAAGGCATGCTCTGCCCCTCACACATGGTGCCCAGGAGCAACAACTGGGCATCATCAGTGCAGCTCGTGCCCTGCCCTCTGGTGGTAGAGCTGCCCAGGGGAGCAGGCTTCCTTCTCTGTTCCTCTTAGCCCAGGGCTGACATGCGCAGGCCTCCGTGGGGGTTCCATAGATCAGTCCACTCCCAGATTCACGTAGAACAATCCACTTCACTAAATGCTACCTGTTGTCATCAGAGGTGCTGTTGTAGGATAGAGACGGAGTCTTGTGTGGCTGAGCAGCCCAGGATGCTGAAGAGGCACAATTCTAAGACTTTGAAAAATCCTGGAAGCTTTCACAGAGGGAGCATATTTTGTCTGTTATCTCTTATATATATTACCT
Source organism: Scalopus aquaticus (assembly GCA_004024925.1). Taxonomy (NCBI): domain Eukaryota; kingdom Metazoa; phylum Chordata; class Mammalia; order Eulipotyphla; family Talpidae; genus Scalopus; species Scalopus aquaticus. Next base: position 107,932 of record PVIJ01002694.1, read on the forward strand.
GTTATCTATCACCATGTAACAAACTATGCCAAACTCAGTGTCTTAAGGTTACCATCATATTTGATTCACAATTGTATGGATTAGGACTGTGGAAAGGGCTCAGCTGAGCAGTTCATCTCCCATCCACATGGCACCCATTGCGTTGGCTGTGTTTGGAGAGCCTGCTTCCAAGATGGCTGCCTCCAAGATGGCAGGACGACTTGGAGATTGAGTTGGGTGGGCACCATGCAGTGTTGGGGCTTTTCAATAGGCTGCAAAACATACAGAGGAGACTTCTCATCCTTTTGAAGGTTAAGACCCCAAACAGAGTGATTCCCACTACACTCAGTCTGTCAAAATAGTGATACAGCCAGCCAAGATTTAAGGAGCATAGAAATTAATTCTACCTTTCTCTAAAGATTCTCAAAGAACTTCCAACCATGTGGACTTGTAGGGTAAATGAAAGAATGATCAGGTTTTTCTGCCCTCCCATCAATGATAGACCCCTGTGGTCCTACACGCATGCTTGATGGCGGGCACCTGGAGTAGGCTGTGGGCCTGCATGAGTGGGCGCACCTGGGCCTGGAGAGACAGCATATAAGACGGAGTCACAGAGACTGCGGCACAGCAGGAGCAGCAGAAAACAGAGGCTGCAAGAGGACCCAGGAAGAGTGAAGATTTCCGGGGGCTGGGAGGCCTGCCAATCTCCAGCCTCCCCGGACCCCCCGCCTGCCCTACACCTGGCTGCCTCTCTACAAAAGATCATTAAAAGCCTGCCAAAGCCACCCAGAGCTCCAGGACTCCTCCTTTACCCGTCTGCCCGGATCATGGGGAACCTGCCCTGTGTCTTGCTGGCGCTACAGGGCTCTTCCAAAGGAGGTGATGCCTGAACTCAAGCATGCTCTAACCTTGAACCCTGGATGTGTTGGAATTAGGTGCCCCACTGAGGAGTTCCTAAGCAAAGACTCCCTCCACCCTCATCGCAAACCTCAGAAGGAGGTACAATTATTAGCCTCCTTTTAACCTGTAAAATGTGGGGCTCAGAGAGGTGGAATCAACTTCCGAACACCACACAGAAGAAAAACCCAGGTTGTCTGACCTAGAGACCCGCTGTGGAGCTCTGGTCTTAGGATGTGGCCGGGTGGAGGCCGTGGAAGAAGCCAAGATGGCGGACGCGTCTTGCTGGTCAGGAGAGCAGCTCAGGTAAGTCCAGGGGGAACGGGGGGGAAGAACGAAGGTCACTCAGACTCCAGGCACTCACCTGGGCGGGACACAGAGTGCGGGTGCTTGAGCGTGGAGGGTCAGGAGAGGATGCTGCCCAGACCGTTAGGGCCCAGGCATTAGGAGTTTGGGGGAGCAAGAAGAAAGTTCTCTGGTTTCTAGGAAAGGCAACACAATGGTAAGGTTTCTACTTGAGGCAGCTCTGCAGCAGCGGGGAGAGGAGGAATTAGGGGAGGGGCAGTGGAGGGAGCAGGAGACTCTGACCTCTCCCGTGACCTCTCTGAGATTCACCTCAGGAACAGGTTCAAGCCCAGCACGAGGCCTCACCCAGCGTCCACCGTCCCTCATGAGAGCTGGGCCCGTCCTAGCCCCGAATGGAGTAAAAGACCAGAAACACACGGTACTGGTCTCCCACACTTAGGAAAACAAGAGCAGATTTAGAAGAGAAATCTCTGAATTATGCTTTGGAGCTCTGGGCCAAGCCCTGGAGGACAAATACAAGTTCTCAGCAAATACCAGCCCTCCTGCCTGTCTTTATTCAGCGTGTCCCTCGCCACACTCCTCCCCTCCCCTCAGTTCCTTCCCCTCCTCCAGGCAGGCCCTGTGCATGTGGGGAAGGTTCTAAAAGGCCACATCTGTAGCTCCTTAGTGAGAAGTGGGTGGGGACCCAGCTAAGGTTTCTGGAGGGAGCAAGGAGCAGTGGGGAGGGCTGGATCGTGGAGTTTGACACATTGCAGAGAGATGGACGGGCACGGAGGGAGGGCCCAGCCCATCGGAGGGCTTCATGGGTAACGCCAGTCCCCGTGGGCTTTGTCTCAGACCAAACCCGGGGATCAAATCTTGAGCCGGCACTGCTGCAGCCAGCTAAGCGTGCGGCCGTAGGATCGTCTCCTAAATCGCGGGGGACCGTGCCTGGGTGTCGCGTAGCCACTGGGGACCGGGCCACCCAGGGTGTTCACTGAAGGATGTCACTGTCTGGTTTCAGTGATTGAAACAGTAGCGCAGCTTCCGTTTCCCAATACACGTGGACCATATGTATGGAGGAGAAAAGATCCTGAGAGGCAATCGAAGTGTCCGCGGTGCTCTCTCTAGGAGTGAATCCAAATATGCCTTTTGAGTGCCTTCTTTTAGGTACTTTTGATAAACACTAATTTCATATCTACGTGAGTTATCCACATGTCCACACACACACTGCTATTAAGAATAGTCACGTTTCTCCTGCACCAGACACTTGCCAGCCTCTTTGAAACGGTTCTATTCTGTTGCTCGAACCACCCTTTCTGGTTAATTATTCATAATCTCATCTACTGATGAAAAATCTGGAAGGTTTAGTAGCTTGTTCAAGAGACCAGCAATTGGGCATCAAAGCCTTGCTTCGCACCCTGGCTTCTCCCTCCAGGTCAGGCCCCTGCCACCATGCCCAGGACAGAGCTGGCATCTGGGAGCGTGTGGGTCGGGCGAGTTGTTTGGAACCAGTCTGGGCTGTTTTTCCTGTGGAAGATCACTCTGAACTCAGTTTGTTGACAAAAGCCAGGTTCCCACTGACCTGGCAGCTCTCTCTGGGGGCAGAATTTGCTGGAACCCATAGAAAATAAAGGAAAAGAAGAAAGCAGACAGTTTATCTAGCCCAGATCTCAAAGAGAAAAGACAGCATTGTGCACAGGCAAGGCATGCAGGCCGGGGACAGTGGGGGCCTCCACCAGCACCCCCGAGACTGCCCTTGCAGAGCCCAGAAGCCCTGGAGTCTGCAAGGCAAGCAGATCAGGTCCGCCCCAGCCGGGAGCTGGGCCAGCAGGAGGGGGCCGTCCCGACTCCCCTCTGCCCAGGGAAGGAGCCCAGGTTTTCAGCAGCTCAGGGAGAGTGAGCAGTGGACGGTCCCGCAGAGGGGCGCTCCAACCCCCTCTATAAAAAGCAGGAAACTGAGGCCCAGAGAGAGGAGCTGGCCAGGGCTCACAGTGAGGTAGCGCACAAAGCTGTTCCTACATAAAGGCCGCACGCAGCCCCATGGCAGCTCTGCATCCCCGGTTAACAGGAAGGGAAACAGGGATTAAGTAACTCGCTCCAAGACCACAAAAGAGGGGGAGTGTGGTCTCCTCTGTCTCTGCACACTCGTAGATCCAGATATAGAGACAGCCCCAATTCAGGGCCAGAGTCAGATTTCAAGGCAGTTTCCCCAGTAACCATTGAGGGGAGACCCTCTTTTTCCCCGAGACCACCAATTCATAGACTCTAGCGCTGGCCCCATCATCCTGTGGTTTGCAACAGCATTTGAACTGTGCAGGGAAAAACAAAAGGCTGTAGAAATAAAGGGAGAGGGAAGAGGAAGGGGGGCGGGAGGGAGGGGAGCACGTGAGCAGCGCAGACCTGAAGGCCAGAGCATTGGAGGTGTCCAGAGAGAAGCCATCTCTTCTGCAACTGCCTTGATCTCAGTATCAAAATGCTGCTCTCACACAAAAAACACTAATTCAAAGGATACATGCACCCGCATGTTTACTGCAGCACTGTTTACAATAGCAAAGGTATGGAAACAACCCAAATGCCCAAAAATAGATGACTGGATCAAGAAGATGTGGTACATATACACCATGGAATACTATTCAGCATTCAAAAAAGATATAAACACACGCAATTCACAGCAACATGGGTGGAGCTAGAAGGGATCATGCTCAGCGAAATAAGCCAAAAGGAAAAAGAAAAATATCGAATGGTCTCACTTATAATGGGAATACAGGGGAACCAAATACAAGAGTGACAATCAGCAAGAAAGGGGGGAAGATTGGGGCTCAGAACGGGGGAGAGGGGAGCACAGGGGACTGTGGTGACGGTACATGGGTGAATTGGTGGTGGGAAACCTACAGGGAATATACAGTAATGTAAAAGACATCAATAAAAATAGCAATTGAAAAAAAAATTCTGCTCTCCCTCATCCCCAAAGTTCTGTCCTCACCGTGGGGACATGACTGGAGATGGTTGTCCCCACCTGTTCCAGGGCCAAACACACACTGGGCATTCAGTGGGCAGTGCTGGGAGCTGCCTCTCCCGGGGGCGGGGCTGGCCCGGGTGTGCGGAGTGTTCCGGTCTAGTCACCGCAGCAACTGCCCAGTCACCCAGCTTTCTCCTCAGCGTGGACTGTTGGTCACTGCCCAGGGTATGGGTGTGGCAAGGCCTGGGAGCTTTGTCCTTCTTGTTCTTTCTCCTCACCATGGCCAACCCATGCATTCATCTATTTCTTCACTTGTGGGTGCATATTTTCATCCTTCCCATCTCTCCCGCGCGGAAGATCTGGTGCTCCCATCATCCGGCGAAAGTCACGTCCATCCCGATATGCACTCCGGCTGTCTCAGCTCTCTGCCTCTTTTACTTCCCTGAGGCCCAGCCACCCCTCCCAGCACCCCCTCCAACCCATTCACTGGGTCTCCAATGCCAAGACCCTTCCCACCATATTTATTTCCTGAGGCAGCCATAAGGAACATTCTAGAAGATCTGCCCACCTCCCTGATCTGATAATGTCTGTTTGGTAGCCCCCATAACCTTTGGAGGACCCATAATTCTTTGCAGTGCCACAAGGATTTTGGGGACCTGGCCCCTTTGAGGTTCTCCCAACCACTTACCCTTCACAGTCTTCTGCCCCTCCCCCGCCAAGTTGACCTCCTTACACCCCCACAAACATGCCTTATGTGGGCTGTGTGCTCTGACACCCGCTCTTTCTTCTGCCTGGCAAGCCTTGTTCCCTTGCTGCACCTAACAAAATCCTCCCTTTCTAGTCTCGTTTCTTCTGTCTGCAAACCCCACTCACCTCTGGGCCCAGGCAATTCATTGCATAGTACTGAATTTGACTATTTCCTCGTGTATGAATGTGTTTGGGGGTGAGGCTGTGCTGTTTGAGCATCACAGTCCCAGCTCCATTCAGTGTCCGGCACACAGTAGGTGCTCGGTGAACAGGGAGCCACAAAGGGGGATGTCACCATCAGGACTGCAGAGAGCTGGCCTAGAGTAGTGTCGGGGAAGTAGACTCTAGACCAGGCTTTGCGGGTTCAAATCCCATCTCTGCCACTTTCTAGCATGGAGTTTGGGCTTGTAATTTAATTGATCTGCCTCTCTGCTTTCTCAGTTGTAACAAAGGGCAGCTATGTTTGGTTTGTGGTGGAGATTAGTGAATGGATGTGTGTAGAGTACTTTACATGGCACCTGGGCAGACGGGTTAGAGTATAAATGCCAGATCCATTGTGAAGACATGCACTGCCCTCCGCCTGACATTCGAGTGCTCTCTGTCCCCCTGCCTTGGGCTGGACTCCTATTCATCCTACATGTGCCCTTTATAGGCTGTCCTTGGCCTTCCCCATTTTGTTCTCTTTCGTCTAGGGTGGGGATAACCCCGATATGGTTATGGGAAGTCGTGTTTCAACCTGCTGTGCTCTCGCCCAGCCCTGCAGTGGCCAGGGCCTCGGCTTGCCCCCTTGTTCATCTCGGGGGTCCCCTTTGTGAACACGGTCAGGTCTGCACATGCATGTTGAGTTTGATTGACCCACCTTACCCGACACTGGGGGGAGGTTCAACCAGACTGGTTGGTGCAGGGCACAAGGCGAGGGTCAGGAGGCTGTCACATTGCTCCCCGCGGGGACCTCCCTGTCTCTACCTGTGACATGGAAGCTGCACATGGAGCTGGGAAGAGCTTTGGGACCAGTTAAAGCTCAGTGATCTGGTGTCCAGAGGCCCTGGGAGAGTCGCAGCTGTCTCAAAAGTCCCAGACGGATGTGGCAGGGAGGCGCCAAATCGCAGATCCTGTGTGACCCCTAGAACCGCCCTGTGTTCACCCAGGGACTAGAGTCAGAACCAGTCTGCCGCCCCACAGGGGAGCCAGCGAGGGCTGCAGAGGGGACACAGCTTCCAGCCCCACCGTACACCAGCCTTTGCCTCCACGCTCTGCTCCGTGGGGGGAGCGCGAGCCCAGGAGCTGTCTGGCTTCCCCAAACCTCCGCTAGGCTGAGTCAAGCCTCCGTCTGGCCTCGCCCTGCCTCTCACCACATCCACTTGCCTATCCCTGGGGAATCTGCTCTGATGATTGATCCCAGGGAATTTGGCAAGCACACAGGCAGAGAGCTGGCCCGGCCCAAGCACTCAGACACAGTCAAAACAGAGGTCTACGAGGATGTCGGGAGTAGGCAGAGCCCCGCCCTGCGCGTGCGCTAGGAGAAAGCTGAATCACCCCAAAGGGCTGGGTTCAAGTCCAAATTGTTAAGGGTTGAATTGTTTCTCCGGAAATACTTATGTTGAAACCCTCACCCCAATGTGATCTCTCTGGACCTCAGTTCACCCACTAGAGTCTTCTCTCTTTCCATGCTGTGACCCATTTCTATCGTGTTCTTGTTTAATGCCGACTAGTATTCCACAGAGTCGCTCAACCACAGTTGGTTTGAACATTTACCATCGAAGGTATTTGGGTCGCTTCCCGTTTTTAGTTGTTACAAATAAGGCTGCTGTGAACGTAAATGTTCATCAACAGATGATTGGATCAAGAAAATGTGGTGGGGCCTCCCTGGTGGCGCAATAGGTTAAGCCCAGCTCTATCCAGAGCCACTGCAGCTCGAGTTCGATCCCCAGCCAGGGAGCTTCCCACATGGCGCAGCAGACCTCTTCTGTCTCGCCCGCTGCTCCCCTCAGCAGTGTATTTCAGTAGAGCTGCCTGTTCTTCTCCCCACTCTGTCTCTGGAGAATCCTCTCAGCACCCCACACCTCTGGCCTATGCCCCAGCTTGTATGCATAAATAAATAAAATCTTTAAAAAAAAAGAAAAGAAAATGTGGTGTAGCCACACACCATGGAATAATATTCACCCTTATACAAGGAAACAAGAACTGCAGCTATTTTTAACAAAATGGAAGGAGTTTGAGGGAATTTTTAAGTGTCGTAAAGAAAGTCAGAACAATAAAAACAAACACTAAACATTCACGTAGCAGACAGTTCACCATAGTAAAATATAGAAACCAGTAGACCTCAGCAAACATTCAATAAACAAACAGCTTGAGGGCTCTCGGGGTGGTGGTGAGTGGGGAGGTGGAGACAAAGGAACATAAGGGATGGTGGGGGCTGGGGAAAGAGATAAGTTTATCCTAAAGAAATAAGGAGGTGTGTAAAGAAAAGAAATCAACAAAGGAAAAAATACAAACCTGCTCTTGACTGGACTTTCTTGCAAACATGTTTTTCTAGCCGCCCTCTCTGCCTCGTCTTTTCTCTTTGCTTTCCATCCCCTTTCTCCCCCGTTCCTCCACCTCCTCCTTTCTCGGTTTCCCTCACACCTGCTGGGGTGCACTGGGCGCTCAGTCTGCTCTGCCATCCCTGCTTTCAAAACTCCTCCGTGGGCTGTGGCCGCACCTCCCCGTGCCAGCCCACTCTCTGCTCCGCGACGTCCGAGCGTGCCCATTGCCTTCTGGTCTGGGAAGACCCTTCTGCCGATAGACTCTGGGCTCGGACTTCGGGGTCCACAGGATGACTTGACTCAACTCCCCGTTGCTCTGCGCACATCTGCACATGGTTTCAACACATCATGCCACACGCCCCCACACGTCACCCACACTCCACTTCCTCGTTCCCTGGGGAGGGGGCCCCGGGCTGCCTCAGCTCCTCGGCATGTCCGGCAGAGTCCACAGCTGTCCCCCGCATCGCCTGTGTCATCCTTGGCGTAGACACAGGGTGACCACGTGGCTGGGGCCTGGGGCACATGCTGGTGTGTTGGGTTTGTTGTATTAGCAGTGCCCACGGCCCTGTAGGGAAGGGCCTGGCCTCTACCCAGCGGGGCCCCCGAGGGCTGCAGCTCTAGCGATGGACTCCAGGAGGCAGGCGCATGGGCAGCTGTGGCCTGGGAAGGCAGCGACTCCAGTTGTTGGTTCCAGCCTCTGAGAGTTGACAGACAGGCCCCCACGATGGACACCCACATGCTCTCTCCAGGGCCCAGGAGAACAAGGCCGTGGGCCTTGGGCGTGGCGGCTGTTCTTCTGCAACCGGCGCACACGTAACACGGGCGCGGTGGACACAGGCTGTCAAGGTGCATCCAGACCTGTGGAAGTCTAAGGCCAAGAGCGAATCCTAAAGCAAATTATAGACTGCTTGATAATGTAGCAACATTGGCTCTTCCTCTTAAAAAAGTGAGATGTTGATAGTGAGGGAGGCTGGGCACGTGTGAGGGCAGAGGCTAGATAGAAAATCTCTGTGCATTCTTCTCAGTTTTATTTGAAACTCGAAACTTCTCTAGAAATATATATTTAATAAGAAATCCAGAAGAGAAGCAGCTGTTGGCTCCTATTGATGGAGGATATATAACTTAAGGTTAGAACCAGGCTCCCCCAATAAACCTGTTCTTTTAAATATAGCTAAAGTCTTGTGGAGAAACTCGCTAAGTGCCGCCGAAGGGAGCTCTGGTGAAACCTTTCCCAGAGTGAACCCAAGGACCCCGCTCTCAAACCCATCAACTCCAAAACCAACCTCACTATCACAGGAACAGTGACACAGAGAACAACACTTTCTTGGATTCAAATGAAAAAAAATCCCAGAAGGCAAACTGTCCTTTTTTAGGAGAGTAAGGGAGCTTTATAGTCTTATTTTCTAGGTTATTTTATTGAGATAACATTGGCTTACAGTGCTGTGTGTGAGACACGGGTGCAGGCGCAGCCTGGTTCCGATGTGTGTCTCCCCTCACGTCCACCGTCCAGGCCCCACAGCCCTCTGCCAAGGCACGGTCTACCCCCTTTGGTCCCCGTCCCCCACCTGCGCCTTCCAGTGGTCTTAGTTCTCCAATCAGATTTCTAGGCCTTTGACTTGGGTTGTTCTCTTCCCTTGTTTCTTCACGTTTCAGAGGTGAGTGAAATCATCCAGTTTGTGTGTCTCCTCCTGGCTTCCTTACCCAGCAGCCTCCAGTCCATCCGTGTGCCCCAGATGGCACGATTTCACCCCTCTCTAGCTGAGCCCTATGCCACTGTGTGTGCCTCAGCTTCCCACGCCGCTCACCCCCTGGGGACGGGGGCTGTCTCTAGCGCTTAGCAGCTGTGACCGGCGCTGCAGCAAACACGGGGCGAGGGAGCCCTTTGGATTGGGGCGCACGTCCCTCAGGCAGACACCTGGGAGCCGAGTTGCTGGATCACGGGGCAGATCTATTTTTAATCTTCAGAGCACCATCATACAGCTTTCCCCAAAGGCTGGCCCAGGCTGCATTCCCACCCACAGAGCCTGACTGAGGGCTCCGTTCTGCCCCCCACCCCAGCTTTATTTGAATAATGAACATCTGTTGAATAACCACTGTACGCAAAGGCCGGGGCCAGCTCGGAGCGGGGGGGACAAGAGGGTGTGGTGAGGCCTGGGGCTTCTGCCACTGCCCAGGGACCCCTGTCCCACCAGGCACCCCCTTGCTGGAGCCTGAGTTCTGGGAGTAGCAGGAGTAAAAGTGGGGTTCCAGTTGGGACCTCCACATGGGCCCCATGGCCTTCAGTGAGGCAGAGGCCTCAGCACGCCCAGGAGCGGGCTGCAGGAATACAGTGAATTCACCTCTGAATGCCGCAGGTGAGAATCCAAGTGCAGAGATGCGCGGAGCCCCAGAACACACAGAACGAGCCTCTGGGGCTGGGCGGCGGCGGCGTGATCTCGGGGTGGTGTCAGGGCAGGGGTGCTGCAGGAGGGCCTTCCTGCCCCGGTGGGGTGAGGGCCACACAGATGTGCTCAGAACACATCAGCACTTGCCAAGCTGCACACTTGGGGTTTGTGGCTTTCCTTATGGGAGTTAGACTCTTACAAGTACTTTTTCTAAGAAGGAGGAGCATAACCATTGCTCGGGCTCAGGGTTCGCCCGCCAGGCAGGTCAAGCCCTGCACGATCCTAGGCCGGGGGACAGGCCTGGAGACCCCCAAGATGCTCCCTGTCCAGCATGTCTGGTGTGGGAAGGGTTTCTGGGTGCAAAATTCAGGGCACGTTTATATGTAGGTGGGCTGGACCTGCCTCCCCTTCCAGAAAGAAGTCCGAAGGTGCTGGCCAGGACCGCAGTGCTTGCAGTTCCCCCACATGCTGCTAGGACCCCAGAGGCTGCCCGTGGAGGCGAGGGGCCAGTCTGCCCATTGTCCCATGTCCCTCTCATCTGCATGCGCCCCGGCGGTTTCACCAGAGAGCAGCAAGGACACTGAAGGCCTGGAGGACGCGGGGACTTGCTGGAGGAGGCAGGGATAGGGAAGAACTGGAACAGATTCTGTGTCCAGGCCTAATCACGCTGAGGAGAGGGGCTCACAGAGGGGGTTCGGGGATCCATGTGACCCACACGGGGGGCCGCAGGCGCAGTCCCCCTGGCAAAGATGGAGAAGGAGCTTAATGGCCTTGCACTGAGCACCGACTAGCCCCATCCCACCCCAGCAGGGTGATGCCTTTGCTCCCATCTCACAGATAGGGAAACTGAGGCTTGGAGAGGTGCAGCTGCTTCCCTCAGACCTCCAGGCGGGCACGTAGCAAAGCGCGTGTTCAGCACAGCCCGGCCCGGCCTCCAAGCCCTTGGTTCCTGTTCCGCCTCCCTGGTGAGACTTGGGACACCCACGTGTGGCCAGGCGCTAGAGGCCAAGTCCTGGCTTTAGATGGCAGCAGCAAGCAGAGGAACTGGTTGGGGGCTGCCCGGTGACCCCAGCCCCAGAGCATCCTGGCTGGCTAGGCAGGGGCACGAGGGATGGTGACCTTGACCCTTGGTCTCCAGGCAGACCTGGGGCCGGTGTCACCTGGCAGCTGTCCTCTCCGTCCAGGAGAGAGGCAGGGCCACCTGGTCACGAGCCAGCGTGGGGTGGGGGGCAGCGCGCCAGGGGTGCGGAGGGCTGGGGCGGGCTCACCCCCGCCGGCTCTGCCTCCTGGAGCAGCGGTGGCGCTGCAGACATGGCTCGTGTGTTGTGTGCGGCCGAATGGCCCTGGGAACCAGCAGCAGGCAGCCGTGGTGTGTGGCCCTGTGCGAGTTCACAGAGCAAATAGACAACAGACGAGCCAGCTGTGAGCGGCCAGGGGTCTGGTCCCGGGGCGGCCTCTGGAATCTCCCTGCATCTGGGTCTGGTCTTGCTGCAGGAACCCTTGCGCCTGGCCTCTGTGCTTGAACCCCTGTCCACCAGCCCCTCTCTGGAATTTACTTGCAGCTGCCCTGGGAAGTGTGTGGAGAGGAACTGCCCAGAAGCTTAGCTCAGGCCTGGAGAGCAGGCAAACAGCTGGGGTCCAGGAGCCGGCCCCAGGGGGCGGGAGCCAAGCAGCCCCCCACTGGAGATGCTCCCAGTGCAGAGGCCGACGGAATATTCCACACGACGGGCAGTTTCACTGAGCACCTACTATGTGCTGAGTTTGCTAATTCATCCTCACCTGACACTCTGTGCCAGGAGCAGTTGGGAACAGTCAGGGCCTCTCTTAGTCCTGGTTTAGAGATAAGAAAAGCAGCACACAGAGAAGTCATGTGATTTTTCCAAGGTCACACAGCAGCTAAGTGTCAGGAGCAAAGTCCCAGCTGAGCCGGTGTGGGCAGCTCCGCTTGGGGACATCAGCTTCCATGGCAACTGATGGTGAGGTGAGGACTGAACCCCAGCGCTGCTGAGGGGCCCTGTCTGTCTGCTGTGAGGTTGGAGGTTACAGAGGAACCCTCAGGAGGGGGCTGGCGTGAGGAAGAATCTGCAGGTCACACATTGGGTAGACTGAGGCAACAGTCAGCAGCCACCCAGGAGAAAGAGGCAGTGCCAGGGGGAGCGGAGAGGGGTCTGGCAGGCACCTACTATGGAAACTCCCAAGTGAGCAGGAAGCGACAGCCCACCCTGGGTCTTGAGCCTCAGGCAGCTCCTTCTGTGCTTCTGCCTCAATTTCCCCATATGTAAAGAGGGGCAAGTGAGCGAGGAGCCAGCAAGGCAGTGGGAGAAGGCTTAGCACATAGTACGTGCTTTATAAGTGAGGGTTATTAAGTGAACAACTGGCACCACGTGGCTACAAGGACCTCACAGCACAGGGCCCAGATCCTGCTGTGGGGGTGGGGGTGGGGGTGGTGGAAGCAGGGTCTGGAGCCAGCAGATGAGGGCAACTTCCCCGGGGCCTGCGTGTCCCTGTAACGGTCCGTGGACCCCACGTGGCAGCAGCAGAAATAAAGGCCCAACGAGGACAGAGAAGCCCTTTGCGATGCCCACACTGGGCCGACTGGCAGCCCGTCCACCCCTGCCGCCAGCCAGGGTTCCGGCCTCTCTGGCTCCCTCAGCAATGAAGCCGATACGGGCGATACATTCTTCTGCACACTTTGGGGAGCACAACGTGGCCAGAGACACGTGCACAAGGTGTGTCTCCTCCTCCAAGTCTCCCCTCCCCCCCGCCTCCCCCACCCTCCCCCAGTGTGGAGCGCTACAGGGTGGGGGCCCAGGACAGGAAGTTGCTCCGTGCAGCGTGTTCTTGGGGAGGCAGCTGGCCCCGGGGGCCCTGCGGAGACGGGGGGGCACGCTCAGCGAGGCAGGCGTTGGGAGGCTCCGTCCAAGAGTGAGCCGGCATCGGAGTCTCTTTTCCTGGGACCGGAACAGTCTGGCGGCTCTGAGAAAGGTGGACAGCGGAGGGCGGGGGTGGGGGGCCCTGGGGGGCCAGGTAGGTGCTGCCGGGGGTCCACCTGGGGAGAAGGCAGACCCACCCAGAGCACACAGCTCACCTGCAAGGCAGTTGCCAGGTGGGGTGAAGGCAGGCTGCCCCTTACACCCAGCAGGGATAACAAGAGCCCGGACTTGGGGAGCTGGCTGTGGCACCCAAGGAGTTCTGGGGGATGCACAGGGAAAGGGAATACCCCGAACTGGTGAGCAGGGCTTTAATTTTAGCAGAGGAGCTGGTGGTGAGACAGAGCCCTGGGGCTGATTGCATCTGTGAATTCCTGTCATTTCTAGATGGTTCCGAAAACCATCCTCCTTTGCTCGCAGACAGCGAGAGAGGAGGAAAAGATGACAAATGAAAAGCAGAAGCAGGAGCGGCCGGAGGAGCGGGAGGGCGCTCTTGTCTGAGCCCTCCCAGTCGCGGCCTGCCCGCGGCCCCTCCCAGGTAACTGTCTCTGCCTCCCAGGCCCCTGCGTTTCCCCCACCCCACCTCTGTGAAACAGCCTGCAGGGCGACCTCAGCTCCAGCCTGAGGATGTACCGCCCCGCCCCCTGTGGAACCCCAGCCCTGTAACTTTCCCTTTAAGAGCTGTCAGAGCCAGGAAGGCCGGCCAGGCTGGGGCTGGAGGTGGGGACAGAGGGAAGAAAGAAAAAAAGAGAGGCAGGAAAAGTTTTTTCAGAGGAAAATGCAGGGTTTGTCCTTACCCCTGACGTCAGCTCTTGCTTTCATAAACCCCCCCAAGGGCTGCTGGAGGAGGCATCGCTGGCGCTCCTGATGGGCAGGCCAGACTGGACCCAGCTCCCCCAGAGGTGTCTGGCTCCTCCGGGCTGCGCGGTGGATTCTTTGCCACCAACTCCCAGGCATGAGGTGGTTCCTGCCCTGGATGCTGGCAGCTGTGACAGCAGCAGCCACAGGCGGCGCCCCCCCCACGGTGAGTCTTGCCTGGAGGGGCTCAGAGGAACGGGGTTTCCTTCTCACTGGGTCCTGCTTCATGGGGGGAGGGGGGGCTGAAATGGGGCACGAAGGGAGGTCCGCACTTAGGGGCAAGGCTAAGGCACAGGGTTGATCCTGGCGGGGTGAGGAGGCAGGAGGAGCCCCTGGGGAAACCACACAAACGGGGTGTCCACACCCCATTTCCCCACCTGGACTCTTCCCCCACCTGGACACAGCAGGAAGGAGCAGGAGGCAGAACCAGGTCAGGGGGCCTGGACTCCCGACCCCGCTCCCCCCGGACTGGCTGTGTGACTATGTGGCTTTTACTCACCCTCTCTGAGCTACCTAAAGTGAGAACATTTTTAGGGTACTTCTAGGTCTTTGAGTTTGGAAAATGAGTCCCCAAGTGTTGGAGACACTACAAGGAGCAGAGATGGAAAATGCCAAGAAAAGTTGGCCGGGAAATGCCAGCTTTCAGCAGAAACGCCCGTGAGCGCTTGGGGTGATTCTAGTCCCAGCTGCCGCTTGCACAGCCCGCTCCAGCTTATGAAGCACGTGTTTAGAGCCTGCTTGGGGGGTGCGGGGGGCTTGCACATTCTTTCCCACCCCATCCCGGGCAGAACCAGGGTTTGGGCGGAGGGCTGCACCTCCACGGAACCCAGGGTGGAGACACATGGCAGCCAAATCCGCCCACAGGAGCCGTGAGGAGGCAGGCAGGGGCGGGCTGGTTGGGGGTGTGGGCTGTGGGGGAGAGCCGGCGAGGTCCCCCAGCCCAGGCCGGAAGGAAAGCAAGACACAGGGAAGATGGCCAGGGGCTTGTGACCTGATCACCCCAACAGCTTCCTTCGGGGTCTATGCACCCCATTTCTGTGTGAGGACACTGGGGCTTGGGTTCAAAATTCCAGTCCTGCTTCAAGCAGACCCAAGGCTGGGAGTCGGCAGCAGCCGCAGGCTGGGAGGGGCTGCCCAGGGAGAGCACGATGCGTTATTGCATTCCCCACGCTTACGCGGCCCCGGGCATCCCACAAAACACGATGTCAATCCCAACTCACCAGTGGAAGAAATGGAGACTTAGGATAAATAAGGCACTTGCTCAGGACCCCAAAGTAATAAGTGGTCGGTCAGATCCTGCTCTTCTAGAGCTTTCTAAGAGCAGGTGAAACCCAGCATCGCCAGGAGCCAGATCAGCCCATAGGCAGGGCTGCTGGGCTGGGAGCTCAGGGCCGTGATGGAGAAGAGGTGAGAGGGCGCTGAGATCTGGGCGGGGAGCAGCAGGAGAGGGGCCTGGGTAGGTGCAAGGAGACTGGGACCCCATTTCCTCCCCCGAACAGCTGGTGCTGGCAGAGCAGGCGGCAGAACCCTGTGCTTGGCCGAGGGGCTGGGCAGCCCAGGAGCCGAGAATCCAGCCAGACCCAGATGGTGAGTCTGTGGGAGTTCTGTCCCTCTGAGGAGCCCCTGCCTGGGAGTTTCTTCGGGGCCCCAACACTTCCTAGCCCACAACTGCCTCTGATGGAGGCACTCTCGGGGCACCCCGACACCCCGGGAGAGCCCTCAGACACATGGTAGCAGCGCTTTGCTGGACGGCCAAACCCTTATGTGGGGTAACTAACTAACACGTAAAGTGAGAGCTCTTCCAAGCGGGTCCCAGTGGGGCTTCAATGGAAAAAAATGATCATAGATGCTCGTATGGAGAAAAGGTTGCCAAGGAAAGCGGCTCAGAAGCAGCGAGTGAGGGAAAACTCGCGCAGCAGATGCGAAGCATGAGCGGAAGGACCTGTAATTGAGGCAGGAAGATGCCAAGTCAGGAAGAGAGAAACCAAGGAGCCTCTGGGAAGCGTAGGCAAGTGTGTCTGGGGTTTAAAACGTGATGAAGGTGCAGCCCTGCCTGGCCTCTCCATCCTCTGCTCCTCTTTTCTCTTTGCTGAGCACCTACTATGTGCTAAGAAAAGGGGCTGCCTTTTGATAACTGCCAGCACTGTGCCGAAGGCTGCGTGTGTGAACATGGAATCTGCCCTCCCTCTCCAACAGAGGCTCAAGAACATTTACTCAGCGCCTCCTTCACTCTCATCCAGCACGATTCAGTGGATGTAATAATCATCCCTCTTTCTCTATGCAGAATGCAAGTTCAGAGAGGGTAAGTCATTTGCCCAAGGTCACACAGCTGTAATCTGCAGAGTTGATTTTGAATCTAGAGCCGCCTCTTTGCAGTATGGCCCCCTGCCTCCCTGGCCCACACACTGGTGCAGAAATGAGGTTCCCCCCACCCAGCCCCCGGTCTGCCTCTCAGAACATACAGGCCTGTGAGGAGAGAAAATGTGGGAACGAGAGGGAACAGGCGGGGTGCAGGTTCTGCCACTGATCTTGCCGGCTTTGGGGACCCAGCATCCCTTGCTTTTTAATGGAGCTGACCGTCTCGGCCCCCCAGGATCCCACTGCTGAGGAGGGAATGTGAAGGGCTTGGAGGGGAGCTTTGGGGTTTGCCTGGTTAAGCCTACACTGTGCTCATTATCTCCTGGGCAAACACGAGGTGCGCACAGATGAGCCCCACAGCCCTCTAGGAGCGTGTGCACAGGTGTGCGTGCGAGTCTGAGATGTTGGTCGTCCTGCGTGTGAAACCCCGTGGTGTGTAAGTGCCTGAGGGTGCACGGGGAATGCCCGGGCGCTCCCGGCTCCTGGACCCCTGCAGAATGATGTGCGTGTTGTACGCCGGTTGGCCCTTTTCAACAGGAGGAAGTAACTGATGTGCTTTCTTCACACCTGTTCACTTTGAATCTGGGTGAGTCTTTCAAACCCCACCCCAGACCCCATGCGCCATTTCAGCTACTTGGATGCTGGACTCCCCCGGTCTTGGGCCTCTCCAGCTCACAGCCTGTGTGGACTGCTGGAAAAGAGGGTACCCCAAATGAGATGTGCTCTAAGAGTAAAACACACAGCATTTCAAAGATTACAAGGATGTAAAATTCTCATTATGAGTTTTTCTATTGACTCCATGTGGAGATGACATTTTTGACATATTGGGTTAAATGAAATATATTACTCAAATAAATTTCACTTGCTGTTTATTGCTTTTTAAGGTGGCCACTAGAAAATGTATAAGTCCATATATAGCTCACATTATGTGTTTCTGGACAGATTAGACCTGGAAAGACACAGGTGTGTGTAGAGGGATTATAATGGGGGAGGGGAAATACTGAGGATTCTAATCCCAGCTCCTCCGGGATGAACTGAGCACCCTTAGATAAGTAACCCAGGCTTCCAGATTGTTCCTCTGCAGAAAGGCAGAATAGTAGTACTTGCCGCTCGGGGTTGCTGGAGAGATTGAAGAGTGGAGATAGGGGAGGACAGAAACGCTTGGGGAATGGGAGCTGACTCCCACTGTTCCAAGAGCAGAGGAAGGGGATCCCTAGCTCCCCCCGGAAGCACAGGCTGTGGACTATTGCCAGGTCTGAGCAAGTGGGTTACAGAGGTCCCAGTCTCAGCACCAAGTGGGGGGGAGGAAAGACGGGCAAATTGGAGGGTTGCGCTGGGCTCAATACTGGGGGCGCTTTCTAAAGACCCCAGGGTTTCCACATCTGGCTGGCCTTACCAGCACCTTTAGAAGGAGTGTATGAGCACTTCTGGATCATCGTGTCGGAGAGGGAAACATTAATGTGGTGGTGATGATGGAGGTGATGATGGTGATGATGGTGGTGGTGATAATGATGGAGGTGCTCATGGTGTTGATAATGATGGTGATGATGTTGGAGGTGACCATGGTGGTGATGATGATGGTGATAATGTTGGAGGTGACTGTGGTGGTGATACTGGTGGTGTTAATGATAAAGATGGAGGTGATCATGGTGGTGATAATGGGCATGATAATGATGGAGGTGATGATAGTGATAATGATGGAGGTGATCATGGTGGTGATGATGAGGTTGATAATGTTCGAGGTGATCATGGTGGTGATACTGGTGGTGTTAATGATAATGATGGAGGTGATCATGGTGATGATAATGATGGAGGTAATCATGGTGATGGTGATAATGATGGAGGTGCTCATGGTGTTGATAATGATGGTGATGATGTTGGAGGTGACCATGGTGGTGATGATGATGGTGATAATGTTGGAGGTGACTGTGGTGGTGATACTGGTGGTGTTAATGATAATGATGGAGGTGATCACGGTGGTGATGATGATGGTGATGATGATCCTTACAGGTGAGACTTGCATCCCACAACCCTGAGCGGGGGTCCCTTGACCTGAGTGGTCTCGTGGCCCATCCACCTACTTGTTCTATGGATGCGCAGCCCAGCTGTGGGCCCAGCACCTTCCTATTCCTAGAGATGTGGGATTAAGGGTCGATCCTATATCTACCCTCGGGGGATGGTTCATGTACTGGGGACAGATTTTTGCACTAGCAGAGAGGAGTGCACAGAGGGTCTGAGAGGGAGCTCAAGGGACTGTGGGAAGAAAATAGCAACTCCAGGTCCTGAGCCTGAATTCCTGGGGAGACCCCCGGCACCTGCACATTAATGATCCTTCCGTGCATTTAGGTGCAAACGCCGCTGAATCAGACGCTCATCTCTCAGCCCTGACATTCTGTCAGTGGGCCAGCTCTCCTCCCCACCCCCTTCTCTTTATGAAAGAAGAGGGAGGGGAGAAAGGAGACAGAATCGGAGAAGGAACTGGGCCTCTCAAAACATGAATAATGGACATTCCAGGGGATGTGATAAAATCCATGCCGCCCACCCCACGCTCCCGTCTGGAGACAAGTCCAGGCCTGGATTGCTGCGCTCTGGGGGGAGGCGGGAGCAGGGAGTGAGGAGGTGAGATCCAGGCCCTAAGGAGACAGGCCCCAGGGACCCTGCTAAGCCTGGAGTGGAGTGTTCCCAGGAGCCTGCCCAGGCTGGCTGGGGGCAGGGGACAGAGGGGCGGCCTGAGGGGAGAGGGGTCTCCCAAGAGGCAGGGACGGTCCTTGGGCAGGACAGCAGACTCAGGACAGCCAGACCAGGGCAGGGGCTCGTGGCGTGGCCTTGGCCGCTTGCCCTCCAGCGCTCATCTTCAGTCTTGACACAGAGGCGGCTGGACTGGCCCCCGGCACCCCCAGCCCTAGGCCCTGCCCCGTCATCACTGGGTGCCTGTCCTTCCCTCGCGGGCTGAGCTGCCACACTCTTGCAGGGGACTCACGCTGCTGTCGCTCTAGAAAGGTGTCATTGGCCTTTGCACCCAAAAAGGGGGGCCATGCTCCGGGAGATCCCTCTAATCATGCTTCCTCCATTCAGGGTGCCCCAAAAGATTCTCTGGCCATGACCCCATTGCCATGTCCTTGAACCCTAAACCCAGGCAAAACTGACCGCTGGCCATCCCAACCCCCTGCCACGCCCTGTGCATGCTGACTTGACCAGGTTACTTTCTGGTCCTTCTCACTCATTCTTTACGGTACAGTATACATGCCTCCTCCTCCAGGAAGCCTCCCTGCTCCTGCCCCTTGCCTCTCTCTCCTCACCTTGCTCCCTGACTCTCACCTAGATTCTGCAGAGATACCCTCAGGTGATGCCTGAAGAGACGGGTGGGTTCAAAGCCCAGCTCTGCCATTTGCTAGTGGCCTCAGCAAATGCCAATCACCTCTACCCTGTGGGTATGTGAACAGGAGCCCACA
The DNA here is from genome assembly GCA_004024925.1 of Scalopus aquaticus. Taxonomy (NCBI): domain Eukaryota; kingdom Metazoa; phylum Chordata; class Mammalia; order Eulipotyphla; family Talpidae; genus Scalopus; species Scalopus aquaticus. The sequence continues at coordinate 127,309 of PVIJ01002694.1, forward strand.
AAGATGAGCACGTTTTAAGTGTGCTCATTTCCAGGGTGGGCTGAGCCCCTGCACCTGAGAAGTGCTCTCAAGGCTTAGCTGCTGCCCCCCTCCACCACAGAAGTCAGCAAATATTTCCTTTCTATAATGCTCCAGGGTAAATAGGCCTTGTGGGCTCTAAGGACTCTGTGGAATATCTTTTTTACAAACTTTAAAAAATGGAAAGACAGTCCTAAGCGCTAATGAAAATTCCATGGGTAGATGTGGCCCGTGGGCTGTGGTTTGCCAGCCTTATCCACGACCCAGTTGTCCTTTCAGCCCCTGTCTCCTCAGAAGCCTCGGTGTTCCCTGAGGCTTGTGCCTGGCACTTAGTAGGTGCTTTATGTCTGGACAAATGAGCACACGTGGCTCATTAGTTGGAAAGCAGCCCAGCTTCCTCCCCCTTCTACCTTCTCTAAACAAAGTCCACATTCCCATCAGAAGCTCATAAGGGGCCTCCCCGGTGGCGCAGCGGTTAAGCGCTGCGCTGTGGAGCTGTCGGCAGTGGCGACGCAAGTTCAATGCCCGGCCTGGGAGAATCCCACATGGTGTGGCAGACCTCTCCTGCCTCGCCCGCTGCTCCCCTCAGCAGTGTATTTCTGATCTGCCTGTTCTGCTCCCCACTCTGTCTCTGGTGAAGCCCTTTCACCATCCCATGCCTCTGGCCTGTACCCCAGCTTATATGTATAAATAAAAAAAAAAATAAATCTTTATAAAAAAAAAAGAAGCTCATAAGGCAGAATGTTTATAAAGCCAATTAGAGGAAATTCCCCCAAATCTTCTACCTCCTTCAACTCGCAGCCTGGCCACCCTGGGGTCCGCTGGGGCCTCCAGGTCCCTGGAGATCAGCCAAGGGAGCTGAGCTCCAAGCAGAGCTGGCTCCTCCAAACCTGGAGCCAGGAGACTTCAGGTTAGAGCGAGGAACTGAGGGTGTTGTTACTGGGGGCCAGGGAATAGCTCCGTAGGGGTACACTCCTAGGAAGTGTCCAGAAAATCTTGAACACCAGCTCGCATGTGGCTTACAGTCTGTTGCACTAGAAATGTGAGAACAAAGCATCATTGAAGGTGGGCTGGACCCTGGGACAACCGCAGCGTTGGTCCCGAGCCCTTCCCATAGTCTCCCACTCTCCCCACCCACAGGACCTCTCTTCTCAGTAAAAGGAAAAAGGAGCAGAAAGTGCTTCCAGAAGGACACCCCTTTCTTAAAGGCTTCTCTGCCAGCTCAGGCCATTTCTGTCTTAACCCTGCCCCCTGGTGGAACATGTAGGTATAACCTCCCCAAAGCAGGATGGCCGGGCTCCCGAACCAGCCCCCCTGCCCACTGAAGCTTGCCAGGGGCACCCCAGCCCAGTGCTGAGTACCCAGGAGGTGCGACAGGGCTAAAAGCCCCAGGAGCGGCTCAGCTTAGAAGAACTGGAGCCAAATATTCAGAGTGGTGCCTTTTAGTCTGTCTTTTAACAAGGTCCTTAGGCCAGTGGTTTGCAAACTCTGCTGCCTCCAGAAGCCCCTGGAAAAATCCCAAGCCACTTAACGTCAGGAAGTCTGGGGACAGTGGCCAGCATCGGTGTTTATTAAAGTTTTAATATGTAGCAAAGTTTGGGAACCACAGCGGGAGGGCCTCGGACCACGGCCCTGGTGTTGGGGGTGGGGGTGGGGGCGGTGGCGGGGGGGAGAGGCAGAGTCTGGGTACTGAGAGCTGAGGGAGAAGAATGGGAGACAGGGGCAGCCAGTCTGTGGCACAGGGGCTGCTTGGCTGAGGTGGGTCGCCTCAGCCAGCCGCCTTCTCACAGACACAGGTTCTAGGCCGTGGCTCCCCGGGGGAAGCCGGACGTGAAAGGGGCGCCCGCGAAATGGGGGCCAGCGGCCACAGTAGGCTCTGCTCACCGCGCACGCTCTAGTCGCTTCCCGCACCTCCTTCCCAGAACCTTCTCCAGCCCTGCAGACCCCCAGGTAGGTCCCTGCTTGCCCCCTCAGTGTCCCTGCTGCAGGTCAGCCCTGAGGACCGGGTCTGGCTCGAGGCAGAGCTGCCTGGAGACCTGAGGGCATGGCGGGCGCGATGGCGGAGGACCGAGGGGGATGGACGGTGGGCGCCTTCCGACGGCATCGCCCTCCCTGCGTTGCAGCTCCCACGTGGGCGTCCGCGGGCCTCCGAGGGGTGGCTAGTGAGGGCAGGGGCAGGGTCTGGGCGATCTGGCCCGCGGCCAGTGTTCCCCAAGCACCGACCCTGCGGTGCACCGGACGTGTGACTGCATCTGCGTTTCCCCCACGAAGCTGTCCACCCTGAGGCCAGGAACCAGGGCAGCTCCGTGCTGCAGGCGGGCAGTCCCGAGACTGCTTATCGGGAGGGGTTTGGACTTACTGATATCCCGGGTTGTCTGTGCTGGATAAGGCAGCCAGGATTAGAGGGTCATGGGCCTTACATCCTGGGGTCCTAGGTCTTTCCGGGGATGCAGCTCTAATCAAAGACCTTCTCCCCTGGTCTGTGGGCTGGGAAATGTCCCACCATTAGATGGCGCCAACAGCAAGGGCTCAGCTCAGTGGACCCACAGCCTGTCCCTCCACCACCGGCTTCCTGGTCCTTCCCTCTCCCAGGGATGTCCCTGCTGGGCTTCCCTGAAGGAACTGCACCCCTGGGGTCCCAGCAGGTGCTAGGAAAGGAGGCTTCGTTCTGGGAAGCTGTACACTGGTTGGAGACACCAGGGTACCCTCCAGATCACAGCCCATAAAGCTCAGCTCACGGGCCAGCTGGGCCGGGCAGGGCAGGGGAGCAATGCCAAGCTTCTCCAGGCATCATGCCCCTAAGCCCCCAGCAGCTCCCAGAGAGGGACGTTGTGTCACTGCAGCATAGATGGGGAAGTGGAGGCTCAGAAAGCTTTTGGAAGTTTTCCAAGGCCACACACAAAGCACCTAGTCCTCGGTTCCCGGTTCTTCTCTGGGCACTCAACCTCACCAGAGCTGAGAGGAGACATTCCAGGACTCAGGAGAGGGTTTCTGAATATCAAGTGATGTCACAGCCTTGTTGTGATCGACAATCCCACATCCTGCCATCGGGCAGCCCTACAAAGTGCGGTGCTTCCGGTGCACAGAGAAGTCAGAAACAGACATTGCCCTTTACAAGTTCGCATTCCAGTGGGGGAGGGAGCCTCTCTAACATGATCTGGGGGAAGCATGGAAGGCTTCCTGGAGGAGAGGGATTTTCTATTTCCTTTACCAAGATCATGTCCTGAGGGCCTGGGGATTGGTCAGAGATGATCTGTGAATACTCATGAGGCTGTGAGTCTTGTAGGGTCACGGACAGACCTGACTCTCCATGGAGCATATGCTGGGGAGGGCTGGTGGCTTGGTTTCATTGATTTGAGGGTTTGGGGTCTTGTTGCGTTTGTCTTTGAGGAAAAACAAACAAGGACAGGCAAACTAATGTCTCCTGTGTGGTCAGCTCTGCCGACCCTCAGGGCTCTTCATTCCTAAGAGCAAGGCTTCCCCAAACCATGTCAGCCAGTACAATGAAAGGATACGCACATGATTCTCTCTCCCAAACTGAGTCTCTGTCTCTGGCCTGGCAGAGAAGCCACCTGTCTGTCCCCAAGAGGAAAGGACAGGGCAGGAGGGAGGAAGAGGTTCAGTGACATATGGAGAAATGAGAGACAGGCCTCCCTCCCGTGCCCGTCTGTGGGTCAGACATTTTGTGGGACCCAATCAGGCTCTGCCCCCCCGGAGTTCACAGGTGTTACTCTGCAGAACACACAGGCATGTGGCTGATGACTAGGGTGCAGAGTGTCTGCCAGGAGCTGTCAGGGGTCCCCAGGCCAGGGGCGTCTGTTCGGGGGTAGGTCTTTAAGCTGCAGCCCGAGCAGCAGGTGCCAGGTGAAGAGGGGTGGGAAGAGCATTTCAGCCGTGGGGAACCGCATGAAGAGGTGCCGCCAAACCAGATTGGGGCAATTGACTTTGAACTCCAGGCTCCTTGGTCCTACTGGTTTTGAGAAGAAAGGAGATGCCTGGCCGTGCAAAGCCATAATGCTCTGCAGAGCTTGTGAACTCTGTGAAGATGGGAAGGTGGTTGCAAGCCCGTTGGACCTTGAATTCCCTGCCTGTCTGGCAGCCGCCTTTATCTCTGTCCTTCCCCCATAGGGCCTCTCCCCAGCAGTGACGCCCATGGCCTTCAGCCCAGCACCGTTGGAGGACACTTCCTCGCGCCCCCAATTCTGCAAGTGGCCCTGCGAGTGTCCGCCGTCACCGCCCCGCTGCCCACTGGGCGTCAGTCTCATCACAGACGGCTGTGAGTGCTGTAAGATGTGTGCGCAGCAGCTCGGGGACAACTGCACGGAGGCCGCCATCTGTGACCCTCACCGGGGCCTCTACTGTGACTACAGTGGGGACCGCCCGAGGTACGCAATAGGAGTGTGTGCACGTAAGTGAGATCCTCCCTACCTTCCAGCCACCCCCAGCACCCCAGCAGGGGCTGGGGCCCTCCACACTGCCCCTCCTCTGGCCAGGCTCTGCTTTCATCCTGCACCCAGTCCATGATGAAAGGGCTGGGCCATCCCTGAGGAGGGAGAGGGGCCTGCATTCCTCTGGCCTCTAGAACTGGCTTCTTGCTCTCTTCTCAGTCCTAGAGGCGCATGTATGGCTGATCCCAGGGGAAAAGGAGTCATCGGGGTGCCTTTTGCCCAGTTTCCTATTTGTTGTTGATGTCCAGGGTCTCTCAGGGCGACCCGTAGAGCTCTGGATACTTTAGTATTATTGTAAATTCAAATAATATGACTTCAAACACTTCAGTAGCATTGAGGGAATAAAGCCCAGAAGCTGACAATCATCCCTTCCTACCATCCCCCCAGATACTAGTTACTTTTAGCTTTTCAGCCCTTTCTTCTGGTGGTTACTACTATATAATACATGCCTTCTGTTAAATCTTAATTGACTTGAAATATCAATTTTGAATTATCTATTAATGATTTTAGGTTATAGTTGATTTAGCTCCTCAGTACTATCTGCCACCTTCCCTCTCTTACAGTATTGTTGTCATACTTTTATATAATAATTCAGTATTTACAATATTACAACTATGTAAATAGTGTTTGTTGCAGCGGGAGATAGCATCCTTATTTGAATTTCCATCCTTATGAACTCTTTGCTTTTCCTGGGATTTCTAACTGCTTTTCCTTTTTCTTTATTCTTCATCTTTATAATAATAGTTTTGTGTTGGAAGGAGGGTTGTGGTTATTGGCTCCTCTTTTTTGTTCCCAGAGACCTCCTTTCTGGGGATTTCTGTTCTTCTCTTTATCCCTGGGTTGATATTCACTTAGTTTGAATCATCTAAGCATTTGTTTAAGATACATGACCCAGCATGATGAAGAGAGGTGACTAGACATCTTGGCCCAACAGCCTAATTTCAAAAAAATTACACAAAGCCTAATTAACTCAAGAACACCATCCTTCTCTTTGTGTTGAATCAAATCTTCCCCATAACCATGACTCTATACATCTATTATATATTCACACACAGGGTAGTCTCTCATCCTCTGCTATACCATTCTGCTTCCTAAGGCAGATTTCTCATGAGGGTTATACACATAATTCTAAGTTAGATCATCCTTTCTGCACCTCGCGGTTATTTTATGGGTGCTTTCTGCTCTTTTATCATTGGTTCTTGCTTCAACTTTCATACCAACTCATCTGTCTAGCTTTCCAAGTAACCACCCTTGATTCTCCACTCATTCCACTTTGTTCCTTTTACTGAGACTCATTATGAGCTCCACAAAACAGTGTGTTCAAAGAGAGTTTGCCACACCACCTGCACAGAATCATCAGATGTGTTGACAAAACATGCTTTTCCAGAACCCCACCCCGGGTTATGGAGTCAGAGTCTTTGGAAGTGGAGATGGGAATTATACCTTGAACAAGCTTCCCAGGGATTCTCATACATGTTTTGATGTGAGCAGGCCTGCGAATACATAGAGTCATCCATGGATTCTCTTCCTACACCCAGCAAGGAGACTGAGTCTTCCTGCATTAGAACTGATACTGGGCAAATGCGGCATCAAAATTGGTCAAGGGCACTGCCCAATTGCTTACCGGTCACTATCTTAGTTCTGCACCCACGCGCACAATTGCAAGACTACTCAGGCTTAGGGGACAATAACAATGGGATTTATTTAACAAACAGGGAAAAACAGAGTTACCGAGGCCAGAATATGGCCATTTACCTTACTTAAAGCAATGTCCAGTCCTTTAATTCCCAAAGAAATAACAACGAAGGTGGCGTCTTCCTGCCACTGCAGACGTGGAGCTCTTCTTCCAAACAATAGGCCACGTTTCCAAAATGGCGTCTTCCTGCTTCTGCAGACGCGCAGCAACCAGACTGTAGGCCAGGTTCCAACTCACGAGGAAGACAATGGACACAACTGGAGGTGCTCCCGGAGCTGCTGTGGTGCCCCAACACAGCACCAGGTCAGCAACACTGAAAACAGCAACTACAGTGGCCAGATGGCCCAGCAGACTGCACTCATGCATTTTGGGAAGGTGCCTGCTCCGGGCCTTTGCCTTCTTTCTTCGGCTGCAGTGAAGACAAAACCGGGAGCAGTTTCCGTGGCTTGGCTACTTGCAAAGCCTCCAAAGTCATTGGTCCTAAAGTCACTGAAAATTCCAAAAATGCTCCATCTATATCCTGGCAGCTCAAAAACTTCTGGCATCTGACTTCCAAACGCTCAATCTTCATGGCTACATTTCCTGCCGCTGTTTTTTCTTTCCCTACATCATGGTGACTGACTCTCCTTCTTCCTCAGTCCCTTTTATTTCTCATCAGCATCTCCACCCCAAACTCCAAAACCTTTTAGCATTTTCCCTGGGGCTATCTTTCTTCCATCAGCAACTACCCGCTCAGCCCTGTTGCAGAATCACTGCCAGTTATGTGACTCTGTCTCATTTCCTATTCCTTTACAGCTGTTCTTCAGGTCATTGAGGAGATAATTCTGTTTACTATGATCAGAATAATCTCTAAAGCTGTATTGGCATCTCCCCCTGTGCCAGGCACCACGCTTACATAGACTTTCTCTCGTGGGCAGATGCAGATGCGGAACTGCCCTGGCTGCCTTCCCCGCCACCTTCCCGTCACCCCCATCTCTGTATACGCCAAATCCTGCCTCCACTTACTACAGCCACTTATTTCCCTTCATCATGAGTCTTATCATCCCTTTTATTTGGAAAGGAAACTCAGTCTGCAGGAGATTTTAACTGATATTTCACTTGTCAGGCATCTGTTCATACTGGTTTGCAGACACTGGACTGAATAGTTAAACAAGTATTCTCAGAGGTGTTAAATGTCTGTGTCCATTGTCGAATTCCAAAAAGGGAGCTATCATAAGAAGCCTTTTGTTTTCAAACTTCTTTACACAGTAAATTCTTTTTGTCCAGGCAGATTTTAACTCATGAAATCACATACCCCCTACACACACACGCAGACACACACACACACACACACACACACACACACACACAGAGTCACAGATATGTTACAGGGCAGGGAGAGGGACACCCCCGAAACCCCAGACCTGCCCTGTACTAAATGGGTTCTGCCATCCGCCGCATCAATACAAAACATACAGGATCTTTTGTGGAAACCAGACTTTAATACAATTAGAAAAGACAGAGAAGAAAAAGAATATATTTTCTAAGTCAAGCACCCCATGTTATCTAACTCCTCGTAGGTACAAGTCCACCCAAACAGGATTGGCCCAAAGCAAGTCTCAAAAGCCTGCCATAAGTCTAGAACAGCTTATGGCAGGGACCCACACATAAGGGTCAGAAACAGCCAGACAATTCTGGGAGGAACCAAAATACCTTTCGGCAGGGACCCATCCAAAAGGGTCAGATACAGTCAGACAATTCTGAGAGGAACAGAACAAAATCAACACAGCCATCGTTAACTCCCCACGGATCTCTCACCCACATCTATTTCAACCAGGCCAGGCCAGTGCAGCTTCTTTACAAGTCTCTCTGCTCCTTGGGCCTCTGCTGGCTTTCCATCCTTCTTCCATCTCCTCCTGTCTTCTGTGTTCTGTGTGTCTCCTCTGTGTGTGTCCTCCGTGTGTGTCTTTTTAGCTTCTTAAATCCTGCTCAGTTCCACCCTACCTTGGGTGGGACAGGGAACCTGGGACACACCCTTTCTCCTGGGGACCACCCTGTTACAGATACACAAACCACATGCAGCCATGGCATATGTGGACACACACACATATGTGGACTATTTACTAGGGTCCTACTGAACCTTCTAGAAATGCTGCCAAAGTGTCTGAGTTCAATGAGCCCAGAGTGCAAGAAAGAGGAGAGCCCAGGGCCTGAGAGATGGAGGGAAAGGCACACGGGGTCAGAAGGGAAGGAGCAGGAAGAGTCCCTCTAAATAGACAGTATTTTAGCAAATGTCCAACTTAACCAACAGACAGTTCCCAGGACAGGCTAAATCTGCCCTTGCAGATGTGCATGTAAGTAGGTCAGGGCAAGGCAGGCAACAAAAATGAGCAGTTTCAACATTGGCATCTGTAACTCAAGAGGATGGTGGGTACTGTGGCAAGCTGGTGAACACAGTTCTGCCTAGCAGGCTCACCTCTCCTGGGTCCCAGCCACCGTCAGCAGGCCGGAGAGTGAGCCTGGTCTCCCCCAGCGTGCTCTGTCATCAAGACAATGCAGATCCGTGCCTGATTTGTAATTGTTTGGCGACATGCTCCAAAAAAAATTTTTTAAACATTTCTTTGGCCAACCGAAATACATCTGTGGGTAGAGAATGACCTCTGATTTCAACTCTGGCTATCTTGGGTGTACAAACACTAATCTGCATTTAATGCAGCGGGGTCAGGCCCCAGGGTAGTGTGGTTTGTTAAGGGGTCATGAAATTTACAAGCAGGCAGATTTGGGTTTGGAACCCTGGCTCTGCCATTTGCAGGCTACGTGACCTTGGGCATGTCACTTAAGGAGCTTGATAAAACCAACTCCACAGGATTGTTGAGAATAAACAAAGGAACACACCACATGAAAGCTTCAAATGTGATTCACCACTTCTCAGTTACTGTGTAATTTTTAATTTGCTTTGTTTTAACTGCCCCCCGCCACAAACATAGACACTATCTTAACCCTGCCTATGTCATCCTCAAGGAGGGGCAGTGCTATCCAGTCCCAGGCTCAGACAACCCAGAGTGAAGAATCAGGAAGAAGCAAACTTCCACAGGCCTTCAGAGATAGACTACCCAGGTCAAGCATGGGACACCATAACTAACTAGGACTATGACTTTAGGCAGGCTACTTATTTCTTAAGTATCAGTTTCCTCCTCAAGGAAATGTAACAAATGATATTTAAGTCTTTGGGTAGTTGGGATATTGAATGACTGTAGGACCCCAGTGAAGACTAGAGTTCACCCCACTTCACACCTATCTACCCATCCACCTACACACCCATCCATTCATCCACTCATCTACCCATTCACTCACCTGCCCATCCATCCATCCATCCATCCATCCATCCATCCACCACCCACTCACCCATTCACTCACCTACCCACCCATCTATCCACCCACCTATTCATCCACCTATCCACCTATCCATCCATCCATTCATCCATCCGCCCACCCACCCATTCACTCACATACCCACCCATCCATTCATCTACCTGTCCATCCATCCATCCATTCAACCACCCACCCATCTATCCATCCATCCATCCACCCACCCACCCACCCATCCACCCACCCATTCATCCACCTATCCATCCATTCATTCAACCACCCACCCATCTATCCATCCACACAACCACCCACCCATTGACTCATTCACATAGTGAACTCAGGTGTGTGATAATACAGCAAAGGGGTTATAATAATGTTGATCTACTGTCTCTGCCTCCAGGCAGCTGACGGCCCATCAGGGTTGTGAGTGAAGGGAGTGAAGGATCAGTTGTTAGGACATGGTTTTGGAGTCCTTCATTAAGAATTAAGCTCACAGGACTTGCCTGGATTTGCAAGTCTGAGATTAGATAGGAGAAGGTGAAAGAAACTCGGCCAGCCTCTCCACCCAGCCAGAAGCTGATCCTTCTGTTAGTCTAAAAGAGAGTGAATGGCCTCCCCAGTGGCGCAGCAGTTAAGCGCTGGGCTGTGGAGCTGTCGGTGGCGGCGACGCGAGTTCGACGCCCGGCCGGGGAGAATCCCACATGGCGCGGCAGACCTCTCCTGCCTCGCCCGCTGCTCCCCTCAGCAGTGTATTTCTGATCTGCCTGTTCTGCTCCCCACTCTGTCTCTGGGGAACCCTCTCGCTGCCCCACGCCTCTGGCCTGTACCCCAGCTTGTATGTATAAATAAAAAGTAAATCTTTAAAAAATAAATTAATAAATAAAAGAGAGTGAATGGGGAGGGGTGCTAGAGTTTGCTGAGCCATCACAGCTATCGCATTTATTGTCCATCCCCGGTTTGTGGCAGGGAGGCAGGTCGGGGCCAGCAACACCACCTCACTGTACCCCACTCCCCCAAAGTTCACCGGAGACTGACACTTTCTAGATGCAGTGGTTTTCAATTCTGCTTGCAAATTGGATTCACTGGGGAGATTTAAAAACTATAAAGGCAAAAAAAAAATCTTTTTTCAAGGCCCAGATCCACCGACATATTCTAGGGCATGGAGTGGGGATCATAATTTTTAAAAATTCTTCAGATGGTACCATGGGCAGCTGGTGGTGAGACCCACTGGGCTAAGGGCTCCCAGGCACTTTTACTGCCTCAGTCTAAACTCCCCACGTGCCGGGGTGAAGGCGTGGGACTCTGTGCTCTTCCTTCCCTCTCCCCTCCTATGCCTGTGCACAGGTGCACGAGTGCACACACACATTCAGGCCTTACCCTCGTGCATGGCCTCGTGTATGGAGTATTCTTACACACCCTGAATCAAGAGGGTGCAGTCAGGGGTGACTCAGAATACAAAAATGAATGATTCACCCAGTGCTTCCTCTGTTTTGTTCGGGTTTTGTTCTTTTTTTTTTTTTTTCCTATTTCCCCTCCTTTACTGGTGTCTGATGAAAGGAAATGGGCTGTCGAGTCGGACCCCCCGGGTGTATCCCAAAGGTATCATTCACCAGTTGGGTGACCTTGAGCTGACGACTCACTTGACCTCCGTGAGCTTTCCTGTCCGCCAAATGAAGAAAATTAAACTCTGCTGGTCAAATCCCTGGGAGAAGAATGAGATAACGTATCAGGAGGGGCTGGCACGAGATCAGATGGCCAGTAAGCGTTCGGGCCTTTCCTTTCTGGGCCTCCTCCCTGCACAGTCACAGCCCGGGAAAAACAGGCGTCGCACCGACACCCCGCGGCTGAGCGCCTGCTTCCTGCCGCTCCCTGCATCCGGCCGGTCACCTCGGGCACGTGACTTAACCTCGCTGAGTTCAGTTTCACGCTATGTGAAAAACAAAGGTGACCAATGTGGTAGCATTTCCTTCCAGGATGAAACCAGCAACACAAGAAAATCAGACACAGAGCAGGTCAGTGCCCAAGACTGGCGCAGTGCTTAGGAAACCTTCGCTCCATACAGGGATTGTTAGTATTAGTAGCCGTGTCCAGGCCAGTCCAGGAGATAGAACTAGTGGCTCACTGTGGATTCCAAACTACCCCACCTCGGGGTAGTTTGCGGCCTGGACTCTCAGCCAGCACTTCCACTGTCCTCGAGGCAAAACACAGCGCGCAGGGCAGGAGCCCTGCCAGGCCCGCAGACACCCCACCCCAGGCCCACAAAACCATCTCACACGACCACTCAGCTGTTAATCAGGAACCTGGTGTCTACTGGGGAGTCTTGATCCTCAGCCCCCAAACCTGCCCCTCCATCTTGCCAGGCCCAGGTCTGGAAGCATGAGTCCTTCTGAACTCCAACCGTCCCATAGGCATGTTCCTGCCGAGCACTTGTGCCCCATAACTGCTGCCAGGGAGGCGATTTTATCTTAAGAGACAAAAGAATTCATTGGTTGACAGTTCGGCTTCTCCATTGATGACTGAATCAACCACCTTTGGCATTTTATTTAATGTTTTAATGATGCTAATGATTCATGATTATCTTAATCTATTCATGTTTCTATTCATCTAAAGTGTTGAATATTTTTAAGTTTGTTATCAATTTGGTTTCATTTCTCCATTAATGGAATAACTAACTCTGCAAACTCATTTGCTATCTTTTTCATGATTATAATAGAATATGTGTATTATATATGTATTATACAGACTTATATACATATATAGATATATATCTATCATATGTAATATATGGTAGACTATATATTTCTGTTCATACTACAATAATGTGCAATCTGATTTTGCACTGATCTCACACTTCTAGTAAGTTTGATCACCAAAAAATATCAAAGAAATGTAAAAAAATACTAAAAATCTTGGAAGACAATTTCTTAGTTACAGACCATAAAAGTGAATCAAGTCTTTTACATAGAAATGCCACGGATCTACATATTTAAGTGTATTCAGATATTCAAATGTTTTACATTTTGTCTTTTTAATTATGCGATTATTTTTCATGTTTCACAGTGTGCTTTTGAAAGTTGCTCTGGCACAATTGCCAATGAGGGGGTGGGGGAAATAGCTGCAGCAGAGAAGCATATGGCAAAGCTGCCTGGAGCTTCTCCACTTGGTTCTTGATTCTCCCTGGTCCAAACACAGGCACCTCTCTCTTCATCGCTGCTGGATGGCTGGAGGTGTCCTCGACGCCACCGTCCTGCTTTTCAACCATTCTCAACTCAACAGCAGTGTTCCCATGAAGCATAATTCATGTCCTTCATCCAACTGTTGCTATGAAGCATAATTAATATCATTCCTTCAACAGATACTGAGCACCTACTGTGTGCCAGGCATGGTACTAGGCTCTAACCTGTTTGCATCTCTTTCTAAACCTATAAGAAAGCCGTCCCCTCCTCACTCCCCCTCCCACAGTCTAGGTCTGCTCCATCTCGGGCGCTTACCCCAACTGTCTGGCCCAACTGGGGGCTCACCCTCCCGGTCATCCTTGCCTGCCTTGTTTCAGCTGCACGTGTCCTCTGCCCACTTCTGATCATCTTTCCTTGGTCACCTCCACTACATGCGAGCTCTGTAGCTGTTGTCTCCCACTGAATCCCCCAAGCTAGGCCACCCCACAAACTCACTGAATGAATAGGAATCCACTTACAAAGTCTTTGACGAGTCTGCCTTGCTCAGAATGTTACAGAGAGGCAGAAACTCCTCAGCACCAGGCTTGGCGGTCCTGCTAGCCATTGTCCCCACCTCCAGAACAGGGGGTGTGGGACAGGTAGCTGAGAAGGGGAGCCAGTGCTGAGGATAGGGCAGGATGCCACCATCTTGGCACTGGGGGCTACTCAGGGGTGGGAGCTGAGTGGGTCAGGCACCCAGCACTCCCAGGGCCAGAGTCCACCCACCGGCCCTGGCGCTGGCCCTGCCCCATGGTGGGAGGGGCTCCTTGGGTGGGCGTGGCCCGGCAGCAGGGGCTGGGGGCAACTGGGTCTGTGTTTGCAGAGGTGGTCGGCGTGGGCTGCCTCCTGGACGGAGTGCGCTACGACAACGGCCAGTCCTTCCAGCCCAACTGCAAGTTCAACTGCACGTGCGTGGACGGCGCAGTGGGCTGCACACCGCGGTGCCTTGGCCAGCGCCCCCCGCGCGTCTGGTGCCGCCACCCGCGGCGCGTGAGTGTGCCCGGGCACTGCTGTGAGCAGTGGGTGTGCGATGACGACGCCAGGAGGCCGCGCCAGACGACGCCGCTGCACACGGGCGCCTTCGGTGGGTGCAGGAGCGGGGGCGGGCAGAACCGGGCGCAGACTCCCCAGGGCCTCTGACCACCTGTGATTGACACCAGCCCCTGAGTCCATCCCCCAGCCCCCCGCCGGCCAGCTGTGTGATCTTGGGGAAGCCCCAGCTCCTGCAGACCCCATTTCTCCATCCCTTAACTGAAAATCCTCCCTTCGGTGCCGGCCCGTGGGGTCCTCCAAGCATAAAATAAGGAAGTGTTCTGTGAGAACCAAGGCAGACAGAAGCCACTTGTTATCCTTCCAAAGAGGTTCTTTATGCGGCTATGGCGGTGGAGGAAGTGGGGTACGAGGGTGCCTGGAGGAGAGGCATGCGCAGCAGGGGCAAGGCTCTGTCCCCTCACCGTGGAAAGTGGGTGGACAGGTGTCAGCCAGGTGAGCCAGGGCAGAGGGCACCCTAGGAAGGAAGAACAAGGTCTGTTTGCTCCACCGCTGCTTGCTGGAGCCGAGCCAGTGCCAGATACTTAGCAGGTGCCAAGGCAGTCTTTGCCAAATGGACGGAGTGGTGGAGGGAGGGCAGGAGCTCCCTATTACTTTCTTCCCCACTTCCCTCCCTATTTCTCCACCCCTCTCTCCCTCTCCCTCTGTCTCTAGCTCTGTTTCTCTTTCTCTGTCTCTCCCTCCTCTCCTCCTTCCCTCCTCCTACCCCTCTCCCTCTCTCTCAGCCAGTGCGTGGATGGAGCAGTTGGTCGCCTCTCCACCTCTCCACCTCTGCCTGTTTCTTTCTCTGGAGCTCCCGGGCATGTGAGTATCAGGATGGGGCTTTTGTCCCCCTGGGATCTTCCTCCTGTGCAGCTTGTTCTGGCAACTTTCTGCGGGCCAACCTCCATCTTCCTCCTCCCTCCTCCATCTTACTCCTCCCTCTTCTATCTTATTCCTCCCTCCTCCATCTTATTCCTCCCTCCTCCATCTTAATCCTCCACCCCCCATCCTACTCCTCTGCCCTCCATCTTACTCCCCCGTCCTCCATCTTACTCTCCCGTCCTCCATCTTACTCCTCTCATCTCCCTCTTACTCTTCCCTCCTCCCTCTTACTCCTCTCTCCTCCACCTTACTGACTGTTTACCTGCCTCCATTCCCAGCCCTCTTGGCTCTCCCCTTCTCAGCTACCTGTCGCACACCCCCCGTTCTGGAGGTGGGGACCTGCCATCACCTGACAGTGAAGACACAACACAGGTTCCTCTTCCTGAGTGTTCACGGGGCCGGCTGCCTGGGGGCACACTGCACCCGTCTTTCCCCACCGCAGCCCTGGGGGCCGGGCTAGCAGCAACCCCTCTGGGGGGAGGGGAAGGCCGAGGCACAGAGGCGTGAGCTGCTTAGTGGAGGTCCCAGTCCTCAGTTGGGGGCTCAGAACCCGTGACTGGACTCTGAAGCCCGTGTGTGCTCTCACCCCTTGCCCCCCGAACTCCACACATGAACGTCCCCTCCGCAGGGTCAGTGCTGAGGCCTTCCAGCCTTGTATTCCCGGCACCTCGCATTTGGGGGGCAGCAGCTAGGCCCTCAGTGCCACGCCAGCCCCTAAGCGGGGTCCTGGCTCCGACAAGGAGACTGAGGCTCAGGGGGAGCGTCCCAGATCACACAGCCCACTGCAGGCTGTACTGCACCCAGCTCCCCGTCTCTAAGGAGGGCCCCCTCCAGGCCTCCCTGTGGGCCCTCTTGACCGTGCCCCCTCCCCGGTCCCTCGAGCTGGTGAGATGCCAACTCGCCCCCTGTGGGTAGGACGACCCCTCCACCCCTTCTGCGTGCCAGGGACCCCTCCCCTTAGCGTGGTGGGGGTGGGGGTCAGGGACTGACGGCCGCTGGTGGCTCACGGGCACTGCCCCGCCCTCAGCGGCCGCGGGCGAGGTGGAGCCGTGGCACCGGAACTGCATCGCCTACACCGGCCCCTGGAGTCCCTGCTCCACCAGCTGCGGCCTGGGGATCTCCACGCGCGTCTCCAACGTCAACGCCCGCTGCTGGCCTGAGCAGGAGAGCCGCCTCTGCAACCTGCGGCCGTGCGACGTGGAAATCTACCGGCACATCAAGGTGCGTCCCGGCCCAGGGCCGCCCGCGCGCGCACTGGGCACGGACTCGCCCGGCTTGAGCTGGGCTCCGGGATTTGGTCACCCGGCCATAGCAGACCCCGAGGCCCATTAGCCCAGTGAGTGTAGCGAGCGCCATTTAGGCACCAGGCGCAGAGTTGGACGAGAGAGCCCAGTCTCAAGAGTCCGGCTCAGTGCAGAGACAGATGTGTCAAAAAGCCGTCCGGTGGCGTAGGCTGCGTGATAAAGGTAGGGGGGCGGGGAGAGAGCGGGGGGAGGTCGGGGTGAAGAGCGCCCCCCAATCATGCCGGTTCTGCCACTGCCGAGCTGGGGACGCCGAGAAGGAGCTGAAGCCTCCATCCCGGAGACGCTCACGAGGGGCTGGACTTTGTCGAGCAGAAACCAAGGTGACCGGGGAATAACGGCAGCTGCGAGCCGCCATCAGACCGTCCGTGGTGCTCACTTTGCCCACGTCCTGTGGCTCGTTGTGCCTGTGTTTGCACGAGTCCTTCCCAGCTAGTCCTGCTGGAAGTGAGGTGGGGCTCTCCCCGGTGAGTGAGAGGGGAGCTCTGAGACTTCCCGGCGGACTGACGCCTCCTCTCCCGCAGGAAGGGAAGAAGTGCTTGGCTGTGTACCAGCCGGAGGCGCCCGTCAACTTCACCCTGGCCGGCTGCGTGAGCACGCGCTCCTACCAGCCCAAGTACTGCGGGGTCTGCACGGACCACCGATGCTGCGTCCCCTACAAGTCCAAGACCATCCGCGTCTCCTTCCAGTGCCCCGACGGGCCCGGCTTCTCCCGCCAGGTGCTGTGGATCAACGCCTGCTTCTGCAGCCTGCGCTGCCAGAACCCCAACGACATCTTTGCTGACCTGGAATCCTACCCCGACTTCTCAGAAATTGCCAACTAGGTAAAAACCACAGGATCAGGGGCCTGGCCCAGTGCTGACCCCACCACCCGCCCTCTCAGACCCACGGTGAAGCCTTCTCCAGTCCACTGACCGCCCACCTCTAACTGCCTGATCCAGACCCCAGCCCCTGCACTGCCTCTGCTTCTGCCCACCAGGGACCTGAGGGCACTCGGACCCTGGTCCCTCCTTGACAGCGCCCCACGGACACGCCAAAGAAAGTGCCTCTCTCCAGCTGTTCTGGACAATTCCCCAAGTGGACCTGGCCTGTCCAGATCACCGGAAGTCCTGCTGGTTCTGGCCCGAGTCTCACGGAACAGAATCGCTGGACATCCAATAGTACCGATTCCCTTTTAATTTTATTTTGTTTGTTTCTTTTTTAAAAAACAAATTCCCCTTTTATGTCTTTATTTTTTTTTTAACTAATTCCTTCTTTGGATGTCAACCACAGATACTTGGTGTCCATTGGGCAGATCGATAGAGTATTTAGGACAATCAACAATCTCAAATAGAATAGATGCTCCTGACCACGGTGCCCCAAAGTATCTCTGGTTTCCGAAGAATCCTGCACCCCAGGTCACCAGCTATTTGCCAAGTGGGGGGAAGGGTTGCTTGGCTCTGATTATCTGTGGAAAATCGTGTCCATTGACCACGGCATCGTTGAGGTCACGTTTCTCTTCACTCCTGCCCCGGGAAGGGTACAGAGTGGGTTCATTCCAGGTGGAAATGCGATTTGATAAGCCTCATTCTTGCTCATGGGAAAACCCAGCTTTCCAGGGTCAGACGGGGGCCAGCCAGTTTTCAGAAGGGCCCTTGGAGCCCAGCGCTGAAGCTGCTGCTGACCAACAGACGGGGGGGAGGGGGGCAAGGGGCCACGCTCTTCCTCCAGTCAGGGTCCTCTGCCTGCTTGTGGGTGCGTGGAAGTTGGAAGGCCCCTGGGATGGCCTCTCTGACCCAGGGCAGTGATGTCCTGAGACATTCCCCTGCTCCTTGGGACACCCAGCTGAACTCCAAGTCAGACCTGCCTGAAATCACGAAGGTAGGTCCAGATGGGGTGTGTATCAGACCAGGAGGTGGGTCCCCCGCTCTGTGTCCACCTGGGGTGCCAGGGCTTGCTGGACCCTGGACATGTGTCTGTCTCCCGCAGTGACCCGCTTCACAAATTCAGGTCTGTGGACCCCTTAAGGTTTCCTGTGTGAAGACAGAGGTTTACCAGTTGTTCAGAAACAGAAATCCATGTAAGAGTGGCTAAAAGCCAAAAAGAGTTGAAGCTAAAAGAAAGAAAGGTTGTTCTAAGGGAAACAAGGCTATTATTTATTTTATTAGTAAAATATAAATATTTACTGTTATAATTTAATTTAGTGCCTCCTATGTGCCAGTCACTGCTGAAGAGCTTTGCATATGCCAGCAAGTTAAAATTTCCCCATCCTGTTAAAGTCCTGTTGTGATTTCTGCTCTGACAGACGTGAAGAGGGAGCTCAGGAAGGTAAGGAAATTTGACCAAGGTTACCCAGCCAGGAAGTTGGGAATCAAATCCAAGTTCAACTCATTTTATGACTTTGCCCCTGCTTTTAGAGCATTCAAATAGGTACAAGGAGGAAAATACATAGGAATAAGCAACTTCTCTTTTTTCGCTCTTATGACTATCTCTCTAGCCCTTTTTCCAGGAGAAGAGAGTGTCTGGCTTTCAGGTAATTTAAGGTACTTGAGCTCCCAAAAAATTAAGGGATAGACAAAATCTATCAATTCCTACATGTTATCTCCCTCTTCAAATCAGAACCAGTTCTCATCCAGTATTTAAAAGGTGATTTTGTTTACCCAAAGCTTCAGATTGAATGATGAGGGGATTCTGTGTGGTGTGCAGAGGACCCCTAAAGGAAATATGGGTGGGCATGTGCCCTCCTTACTGGTACACCCTCCATGCCTTGCAGGTGCAAGGCACACCATATTTTAACTCAGAAGCTCTCTTCTCCCAAAGTTAAGTGACAATATAATTTTTATCAATGAAACCTTCATTGCTGTAGGAAAAGACACATTTAAACAATGTCTATTTTTATAAAAAAAAAAAATCTGCATGAACAGAATTTACCCCAGACTCCTCTAAGTCTATCTGGGTCGTTCTGCATTTCCTGAGCGTGCAAACACCTGCCATCTATGCATTTCCCTCTAGGACTTGCTGAGACAAGAGCCAACCCCACTTAAAATGCAGCAGAAACTCCAGAGCTAGGTTCTAACTGCATTTGCATTCCAAATTAGGAAACTGAGTTTTGCTGCCAGGATCACAGGAAGCCTGGTGGGAGGAATTGGGGGTTGTGCTGGAAATGGGGTGGCCTGGGGGGTGGGATAGCCCAGGGAGGATTCCTTCAGAGCAATGGAGCTGCCTGTGCAGGTGCCAGAGGCCAAGTCCCAGATCTGTGTGCGGAAGTGCAGGGAAGGTGTGTGGGACCCGAGTGGCCAGCCCCTCCATGGCCCTCACACCCCCTGGCCGCTCTCACCGCATTGGCCTGGAGCCTTCCAAGCTGCAGATCTGAAGTTAAGCGGCGCCTCCCTTCATCCAGTGCGTGCTTGGCGCTCAGCGCTGTGCTGCCTTTTAATCTTACTAATCATTTCAACCATTTTGAGTAGGCATATTGTCTCCATTGTTGAAGAAGTTGAGAAATCTCCCAAAAGCTTATTCCACTCTGCCTTCCTGCAGAGAGGCTTCTAGGCAGAGGTTGGGTCCCGCCTCTTGGAGACTTTGGCAGGGACCATCCACGGTATATCTCTGTCCCTGGTAGCCCCAGTGGCCAGGGTGGAGCCATTACAGCCAAGGCGCCTTAATCTTCAGTGAAGAAATGCACTTTAGTGCTCAGAGTGACTCTCCTTGGTGTGCCTGGGTGTGGGAGAGGATGCCTCCAGGTCCCCATGAGTTCACTAAACCACCCATGCTCATCACAAGAGTCTGGTGAGCGCTCAGCCTGTGCTAGACGCTTAACAACGTATCTCATTTAGCCTCCTAGTAAACCCCCAAGATGGTGGATTCTCATCTTTTCCTCCTTTTGGAGATAATACAGCTGAAGCTCTTAGAGGGTCAGTCACCTACTTCACCTCTTACCAGCTACTAACTGCAGACCCGGATGGAAAACCAAGGTGCGTCTGGCCCCTGGGCCATTTCTCCAAGGCCAAGCACAGCGACCCTGCACCCAAATCAAGGGCACGGGGTGCTTTGCTGACCAGAGCTGCAGTGTCAACTGTGAACGTGACTCAGCACATGGTCAAGAAAGTTGATCCTAATGACGTGATTGTGTGTGATCCCATTAACACCCGCCCGTGCATGCACGGGGGTCACCTGTGTCCAGTACACTGGGTAATGTCACTGCTTTCTCAAGGCCTTTCTTGACGCAAAGGAGCTGAGATGGTGACCTGCCCAGCGGTGTCCTACATGGCTGGTGGCCAGCCATGTGACTGGACAGGTGTGTGGGTACGTGTGTCTGTGCACAGAACACCTACTTTGAACTGTGACTTTGTATTTAAGTGTCCCACTTGCCATTTTGTAAGCATCTACAAAGTGCATATAAAGAAATATCTTGGAATTTCCCAATAAAGGAAAAATAGCACTTGGGTAATCTGTCATATTTTAAAACGTTCCTCGTTTTTCTCATGATTTGTGTAGTGTGGAACGTGTTTGTTCAATGTGAAGGGTTTTTATTGCTCAAATTCCCTGTTTATAGCTCTCCTTTTTACAGCAATAAATCATCTGCAAATGGACTTACTGGATTTGGTGGGGTTTTCCTAGATTCAGTTATTACGAGGTGGTGAGGGAGCATTGCAGACCCTCAGTAAATGTGCAGATGGTGGCAATTAAGCTCCAGATAGTTTAACTGTGGTGACAAAAACAGCTAAATGTTTGGAGTGGAACGTAGAGATCTGGATTCTAGAATTCACAAAAGACAGAGCTACACATGCTTCTGGGCAGGAAGACACTGCCTGTCGATACAGGGCAGACATCTTAGCTCTCTCCTTTCATTCTTTCACTCACTCACTAAGTCAGAGCTTTCCTGACCCCCTAACTAGGCTGGCTGCTTTGAGGTCAGGGCAGACACTGTCCTGAGCCTGAACCGGGCCGGGCATGTGCCAGGGCTGAGGAGCAGTGCTGACTGGCTGGACAGACAGACGGAGAGAGGGTAGTCTGAGGCTTAGGAGCCAAGCAGGTGGGGAGAATGAGAAGATAAGGGAGGCAGCAAGAACCAACAGGGAAGTTCTGACTTGGGGACCTGAGTGTGTCTTTATTCCTGACTGGGGTCTTCATGAACCGTTTCCTCAGCTGTGGAGAGGACAGCGTCTGCCTTGCGGTGACGCAGTTAAAATACACATTGCACACAAAGTTTGAGAATAGAGCTTAACACTTAGCAAGCCCTGAACTTCTCTATTGTTAGCTGGGTCTTGATTTTCTCACAAGCTGGCGATAATCAGCAGGGCTGTGGTGAGACCTGGGGTCCTCACATGAGCCTGCATATTAATTTGTGTAGTGCTTGTTACCCAATAGCCAGGAGAAGGCAAGAGGGACATCGATGTTCTAACATCAACTCTATGCTTCTTGATCTTTTAATTTTTTAGTTTTTATGCCTTCATTTTATGCTGCCATTTGGCTAAGCAGCCATCTTATTTAAACAAAACAAAAGAAAAGAAAAAAACCACAGCAGCCCTTTATTAACAATGACAGAGTGATATGATCCCAGGAAATACTCTAAGTCTACGTTCAGGGCTATCTCGGGCAGCCTCAAATGAACGCACCAAGAGCAGCCCTCCCACCAGCAGCGGGACATTCCAGCATGTTCGCCTCACAGCCCTTCCGTGCAAAGTAGTGGGAGAGCAAAGAGTGAGCAGAACAAGCTGATCCCAGAGACTACAAAGCTCACTACTCGAGAAGGGAGATCTCCTCCGCTTCTCTGTAAGGGTCTGGCTATTGGGCCAACTAGTTCTGTTACGGTTCAATACTTCCCGCGTTGAATGCTGGGCTTCCTCTCTCGGCAGGAAGCCAGCCTCAAGCTCTTGATGGGGCCGTTCAGTCTTTCTGATTGAGACTCCAAACCCATCTGCCCTCAACACTGGGTGTAAGAATCAACTTTTCGCAACATTGGTATATTTCCTTGACTCTAATGGTATTAAATTATCATCATGTTTTCATAATCTAGAAATGTTAGGGGGCACAAAGGAGTCCTGGAAATTACACACACACACAACTAATATATAACTATATAAATATATAAGTATATATATAAAACTATATAACACACACACACACACACACAGACACACACACACACAACTAATTCCCATAATTCCCAGCTTCCTTAAGGCAGGAAGGAGGCTTTGCTGTCGGTGTCTCCCAAACCCATGGCTGCACATAGCGCTTGCCCAGCCCTCTGGACTGAAGTGCTGATGGTGGGAGTAAATGAAGTCATGGGGGACAGCTTCTGGCCAAATCCCCCTCGAGTCCAGGAAAGAAATAGCTGCCCCTGAGTTGTTTCTAACAACACCTCCATCCTGAAGCACACCTGTTTTCAATCGGAAGTTAGATTGTGGAGTCCTTGGATGCTGCAGTTTAAGATGAATGTGTAAGCTTTGGGGAAATTTTCTGATATCAGGTGGTTAAAGTTTTGGGAAAATGGGATTGAGAAGAAATAACTAGAGCATTGCATTATGAAAGTTAAAAAAAAAGCAGTGGAGAGATGCTAGAGTGCCCCATCCCCCACCGCCGCAATGAACAAGCAAGCAAACCCCCACATTCAGAGTCCCAGTTGTAGCTGAACCTGGATTCTGTCCAAATACAGAGCTGAGTGAAATGTCTTCTGGGGAAATGACAAAACTGAAAGCTAGCTCCTGCAGGGCTTCATATGTCACATTCTGTAAAAGAAAATTGTCCCGATCTCCATGCTAAAGCTGCCTCCTCTTGCATTTCACAAAATGCTCACTGTGGATTTTAGTGTATCCCATAGAAAGGGAGCGGAAGCTGCGAGGTGCAGGCTTCCTTACTGACAGCAGCGAGTAAATGTCAGCCTGCCGGCGAAGGATGTAGAAAAATTAAGAACCAGATAGAACATGTGGTCACCGAGTCTGGGTAGGACTATTGAGCGGAGGGAGAAACGTCCCCGCAGGTAATAAAAGCCTTAAGGGCTTCCAGTGCTCACCCGGGAACTGACTAATGTTCTACCAAACTCCGGCTGCTGACAGGCGCCTGCGCAGTCCTGAGCTCGGAGAAGAGTTTTAAACGGCAGCGGGGATGTGATCCCGGTCACTGGTCACTTAATCGCTGAGTCTTGGCTTCCTTATCTAGGAAGCCAGGATAACTCGTCCTCACAGACGAAGGATAAAAGCAGCTGCAACGTGCATTAAGCTCGAATATCTGCACAGGAAGTTACATCATCTCCTTATTTAACAAAATCCTCCTGTTAGGGGCTGGGCACTTGGGCTGGCCCGGAGACCCAGAGGTAAGAAAGGCTGGTGTTGGGGTGAAGCTTGAACAAGCTGCACCAGGTACTGCCCAGGCCGCCTCTCTGGGGGTCCTTTCCACCTGCTTCCTTTGACACCTCCCTAGAAAATGCTTCTCAGAGCTGGAATCAGGGAGGCGCTGCCCTGGAACAGTGACTTTGCTTGGCAGACTGAGTGTGCCACGGTCGTGCAAATCTGCTGCCACATCAGTTTCTCTGCGCCCTGCTGCATGGATTCAAGGGGGGGGGGGGGTGGAGCAGTGTGAACCTGGCCATAGTTGATTGGACAGTGAGTGGACTCCCGAAATAAGGTGCACCGATTAGAGTCTGCCCCTTAAGAGACACAAAGACCTGATTGGCTTTGGGGTCAGGAACCAGAAGGCCACAAGTGTCTGCGGCGGGAGTGCCTGCTTTGGAAATGCAGAGCCATCAGATTTTACAAAGAGGCTGATTTGCTCACTATGAGCCCTCCCCATGCCCATGTCCAACCCCAGGAGCACCTTCGCCCTCTGCCTTTGGATTCTATGTGGGACCCACTTGAAGTATTTCCAGGCAGCCTCGCAGCCCACCGCAAACCTGTAACCAAGTGGAATTAGGCTACGCAAAGGGACCAGGGCAGTGACTGATGCCAGGCTGTGTCTGAGGCAAGGCACCGAGGAAGGCGGCAAAGGGGGCCCTCGGTGTCCTGCTGATGGGTGAACTCGGTGCCTGCTCTCCCCAGACCCAAAGGTGCTGGGATAGAAACCATAAGGAGCAGCTGGAACAGAAACAGACCCTGGCTGGCAAAGCAGCCATCTCTAAATAGCATCTGATACTGCAAACACCTGTAACACCTCGTTCTCACCGGAAGCCTCAGCTGGGGGGCCGGCTGAGGGAGGGGCCGGGCTAATCTCCGTGAAAGCTGCCACATGCACCCACGCCGGCGGGACGCTCCCAGCTCCTCCATCCTCCCCGCCGCCTCCTCTGTTCCCAAGTGTCACGGGTCCCCGGCGCAGGCAGTGTGCCCCTGCGAGTGGTGAGGAAGCGCGAGTCTGCCCACCCCTCCTCCCGCATCTGGAGAACCGAAGCTGGTCCTGTGTCCTCTACGGGAGCCGAGAAAAGAACCAGGCGCCTGAGCGTGGATGGGGAGACGCCATCTTTGCTTTCACTAACCTCTAATTGTAAGTTGGCATTTTCCTCTAAATGCAGCAGCAAGACTTAACCTCAGCAGGTGAAGTCATATCTATTTTTCTTGCCACAAAGGTGGTGGATTTCTCAAGATAGCATTACGGCCGTCATGTCCTTGAAGTTATGTCGAGACTGCCTCAACATTACTATTTTTTTTTTAAAGATTTATTTATTTATATATACAGCTGGGGTACAGGCCAGAGGCGTGGGGCGGTGAGAGGCTTCACCAGAGACAGAGTGCGGAGCAGAACAGGCAGATCAGAAATACACTGCTGAGGGGAGCAGCGGGCAAGGCAGGAGAGGTCTGCCGCGCCATGTGGGATTCTCCCCGGCCGGGCGTCGAACTCGCATCGCTGCTGCCGACAGCTCCGCAGTGCAGCGCTTAACCGCTGCGCCACCGGGGAGGCCCAACATGACTATTTTTTTTTTTAAGATTTATTTATTTATGCATTCAAGCTGGGGTACAGGCCAGAGGCGTGGGGCAGCGAGAGGGTTCACCAGAGACAGAGTGAGGAGCAGAACAGACAGCTCAACAGAAATACACTGCTGAGGGGAGCAGCGGGCGAGGCAGAAGAGGTCTGCCGCGCCATGTGGGAATCTCCCTGGCTGGGCATCGAGCTCGCGTCGCCGCTGCCGACAGCTCCACAGCGCAGCGCTCAACCTCTGCACCACCGGGGAGGCCCTGGGCTGGTATCTTTGCCCTGCGGAGCTGACTTGGCTCCTCTGTGCTGTTCCAAATCCACTTTCGAAACAGGAGGCTGTGAGTGGTAGCACAGCCATGTGGTTCAATGAAGCAGGTTTCTTTTTTTTTTTTAAGATTTATTCATTTATACATACAAGCTGGGGTACAGGCCAGAGGCGTGGGGCGGCGAGAGGGTTCACCAGAGACAGAGTGGGGAGCAGAACAGGCAGATCAGAAATACACTGCTGAGGGGAGCAGTGGGCGAGGCAGGAGAGGTCTGCCGCACCATGTGGGATTCTCCCCGGCCCGGCGTCGAACTCGCATCGCGCGCTGCCAACAGCTCCACAGCGCGCACTCAACCACTGTGCCACCAGGGAGGCCCAATAAAGCAGATTTCAAAAGTGTGTAGGGCTAAAGAGAAGCTAGTATTTAGGGATAAGCACTAACATGATGCCTTTTCAAAAGAGGGGTAGGGCGGGCCTCCCTGGTGGCACAGGGGTTAAGTCTCAGCACTATGAAGCTCTCCGCAGCCACTGTAGCGTGAGTTCAATCCCCGGCCGAGGAGCTTCCCACATGGGCAGCAGACCTCTCCTGCCTCACCTGCTGTTCCCCCTCAGCAGTGTATTTGAGTGGATTCACCTGTTCTGCTCCCCACTCTGTCTCTGGTGAGTCCTCTCATCCCCTGCACCTCTGGCCTACACCCCAGCTCCTGTATGTGTAAACAAATCTTTTTTTTTCTAATATATATTTTTATTGTTATTTATATCTTTTACATTTTGTATTCCCCTTGGGTAACCCACCACCAATTCACCCGTGATCCATCTCCGTGGCCCCTTGTGTCCTTTTCTATTCCATTTTGTGCCCTCATCCTCCCCCTCCCCCCACCCCCCCAAGTATCTCTCCTATTTGGTTTCCCTATAGTCCTGTAATAAGTGAAACCATTCGATGTTTTTCTCTTTCTTTCTGGCTTGTTTTGCTGA